>CM076578.1:1191080684-1191303871 GCA_034641835.2 Pinus albicaulis | reverse complement strand
GAAGATATCGACTCTAACAGAATCTACGGGAACTCAAAGTGCAACAGGATAAGAAAAAGCAGAGGAAGGTGATTGAGGAAAAGACTTGTACAGGTAAACCTCCTACTGAAAATGAGTTGGAGTTAAAGGTGTCTCATATTGTGATATTTCTTTAATCGAAATCAAATCAGGTGGAAGAAATTTGTCGTCAGGGCCAAAGTATATTTCAGGTGGTTGACTGCGTGATATTAGAGAATCAATGGCTACAATAGATTGTGGAGTGACCAATATAGAAACAACTTTCGGGTTCAATATTTTCTCCACTTAGGGAATATATCAACAGAAATACAAGGGAATGATAGACCCTATTTCATTGGTCCTGGGGATGATGTCCAATTTGACCAATAATAGTTGCCCCCTAAAGCACAATGGAATCTGGATCAACTTCCAGTTGGACAACGTTGGGTTCGGGAGGTATGGTCTCACAAATTGGATGGATCATGTCCACTGGTAGATGTGAGGACTATGTCTCGACAACAGTAGACAAACCAAGAATTTTCGAAACAACTTGTGCCAACTCTGGTATATGGGAAGATGATGCTTCACCAAAGGTACTGATGGTACTAGTTTCGGTAGAGCGATGTCTATGCGAACGACGAGGGAAATGATTTTGTTCTTCCACGATGACTGATTTATTTTAACCAAAAAAAAAATAAAAAAATAAAAGGGTAATGCTAGGCAAAAGGGTTTACCAAGAAACTTTGAATTGCAAAATACCTCCTGGCGAACCAAGAAGTACGGGTAGGCAATCTCCCAGAATGCTCTGTTCGGTGTATCACAATTTACAAGGCAGCCAACTCAGTTCACTGTGGATGGATAACACCTAAAATTTTTCCTCCCAAATATACCCGAAGGTAAGTGGAGGCCCAAGTCCGTATTAGTGCTGTCTGATGTGAAATCACATAGTGAGAGCACCCCTTTATACTTATCGTACTGTAACACCGCTCGATATACCCGAAAGTACGTGGATGAGCTATGATATACTTACGTACGTGGAGTGAGGTATCATACTCGGAATGTATCACAGACAAGTTAATGAAAGTTGCTATGTTTTACAACGCCAAAACACGTCTCTAGCCTAGACCTTCTAAATTTTATCGTTATGGTTCTAATGTGTTGTTAAGTAAATTGAGATTAATTTTATGTTGATCTTGCTTAACAATTTTCCTTTCAAAGGTTCACCATGATGATGTGTATGAAATTCCTAAAATGCAAGCTATGAATGATAAAGAAAAATTTTACTTTCAGCTTTTTCAATGAAAAATCTAGCTACTAAGGGAAGAGAACAAATAATTTGTGAGCAAACAAATCAATGAATCACAAACTAAATGCAGATTTCCTAATGTTCCTTTTGCAAAACACACACAATCCTACATGAAAATGTAAGTTTTTCCTTTCAGTTTCCTTAATGTTATGAATGCAAAAAGGAAACTAGGTGCACTAGATCAATAATTCAAAAGCCTTTTACTTTTGAGAAACGAAGAATACAAAAAAAAATTTCTCTTTTGAATGAATAATGAGGATTTCAACAACAATTTATCCTATCAAGGAAATGAAGATTTTACGACAATTTCCTATTTCGAAAGCAAATGATTCTTAATGCGACCATAAAAAATACTTTGAAATCAACTTGTCAATGATAAATAATGTTTTTTTTAAAACAATATTGAACAAATTTTCAGTCAAAGGAGGAAGAAGTATATAGATTCACTAGTCAATTGAGCATCAAAATTTTTAGAACACATCAACAAACAAAACTGAAGTAAGTTGCAAATTCAAATCCAAGAGAATTTTGCTACTTTCAGGGAGTCAACGAAGTCTCCAAGGGGAAACAGTGCTCTGCAATGCAGACCAGCAAGGGAGACAGTGCTCTGCAAAGCACTGTGTCTAGTCTAAAGGTGCATTGGGCATAGTATACAAAGAAAAATACTACTGTTTAACTCACTTTCGTTGCAAATTAAGCTCTAAAAATTTTTAATCTTTATGTGTAACAAATAATGGGTGAATAAACAAAGAAAATCAGAGGCTAAAACACCTAGAACTAAGAGAAATTCTCCCCAGTGGAGTCACCAATTTTTTGGGCCATAATTGTGAATTATGGATAAATCACGCTTCCCTAGACAGGTGCTAGTCTAGAACAACAGGTGAAAAACTATATGAATATTTATCCTAACTCAAAATAGATCCATAGAGAGGATTGGAGGCTTACTTGTTCAGTCACTTCCAAATGGCTCCTTCTGTCGCTTTCGTTGCAACTTCAGATTCAAGTGGTTTGTGAGATGAATGCTTCCTGTAAGAAGGAATACTGGAAAAATAGAAGAGGCAATAATATAGATATATATTCAAGCTAGTTAGTTAAATCAATAAAGCATAAACCATATAAATCAACTAAGATCTTGTAATATGGAAAATTAAAGCCAATACAGATGCATATAGGGAAAAATAAGTAGTAATATTTATTGATGATAGAAGGAAAGGTTACAACCTAGTGACTGATTTGAAGTGACCTTCTAGCAATGTTCCCAAGGCTCATCATAGTATAAATATCTCCAGTAGTAGCTTCACAAATATAGCTCTCAATTGAAAATTCTCCAGCATTTCTCTACTCAAATTCTTCCTTCTCAAGCACTTAGATTTGTGCTCAATTTATATATGAACTGTAGATTGTTTTTCAATTAATAACTTTCCAAAAATAGGAAAGACATGTTTCCAGTCATGTAGATGTCAAATGGACACTTGGATCCGAAGCTTGACACATGTGAACTCTTCTAGAAGGAACTGGCCAAGTGGAGATTCCAGAACAATGAGAATTTTGCTCCCAATGTGAGCAACGCACCTGTGAATGTCGGGAAGTGATTTGCAGAGAAACCTTGCATGGGGCTACCTGCATATGCAACACACTTAGGCCCCTTAGAGCCTATGTTGGTGAGCTCTCATATGCTATATAATAAGATTTAAAACATCGAAACCTTTGCTTGATGAAAGTCTTTCATGATTTGTCTTATTTTTTGTACCCACCAAAGAGGCCTGTACCCACCACATCTCTTCTCAAAGATAAGCTACCAGTGCCCTAGCTAGTTTATTTCCAATCTGTCTGTAAGAAAATTTCAATTCTTTTATATTAATGAAATGAAGTGGTATTTACGTTGCATCTTTGTATTTATGGTTATATGTGTATTCTGTTGCATTCCTGCATAAATTCGGATCAGTGGTATCATAGTGGTATGCTTTTTTCTTGATCCTTCTTTACATGTCCCAAACAAGGTCAGGGTATAAGGAGTTAGGGCTTGATCTAGTTGAACCTTTGCAAGATCAGTCTCGCAAACCCCGACGACCTCCCATGGGGGAAAAAAAGAAAGATGAGGATTCAGGAGATCCTATTAAAATATTGCTCGAGGAGGCCCTCGAAAAACAAAGGAGTGCAATGATGGATAACTTTACCCAGATCCTTCAACGACTGCCCACCAGTAGTGCATCTACATCCAACAACCACTCTGGAGGTGCGACTCCCTTTAAGGTACAAGTAAACTTTTACATTCCCATATTTTAGGTTCAAATAGATGTAGATGCCATAAAGATATGGTTGAATCTATTAGAAGGATATTTCTTGGTTCATGAATTTTATAACAGGGAGAAGATTATTTTTGCACACCTCAAAGCTACCCCCCATGTCAAGGACTGGTGAGAAACCTACTGTGAGAAAAAGTACGAGACATAACCCTCTCTGTTCTTAGCCGCACCCACTTGGAATTGTTTCTGAGATTCCATGAAGGAAAAATATTATCCCGTGGGGAGCTATGAGGACAAGTACATACAATGAACTAGGCTGCAACAACAAAGGGATCAATATGTGCATGAGTTGACGAATCTATTCCATACCCTGCCCACAAAGTTGGGTATCAAAGATTCAGAGAAAAAATTTGTGCTGAAGTATCGTAGTTGTCTGCACAGAAACATTCAGGAGGAAATTGAGTTCCTTGAAATCTCCTCGTTTGGTATGGAATACTAGTATGCTGCTAAGGTTGAGCAGAAATTCAAACAGAAGAAGCGAGACTTTGGATCTGCGAATCAAAAACAAGGGAAAGGTGCCCCTAAACCACAGAACAAAGCACAAAGCCAAGGCATGGCATCCCAAGACAACCTGCCAAAGCCGCAAGCATTTAGCAACACCGCGAAGCCAAATAAGGGCACGAGAAAGTGGTGTGAGTTCCATAAGAGCTCCACTCACAACACAAGTGAGTGTCGGGCCAAGTAGTTGTTGGTGGCCGAGATGAGGGATTCTAAATTAGATGCATTCTCTGACTCTAAATCAGAACCTGACAAGGGGAATGACAAAGGGAAACATATTATTGATGCGGAGCGCAACGCTATTTTTTCCACTGCGAAGATCCAGAAGGAGGAACCAGAAGATCGAGAGGAGGAGGAGCATCTCTTCCACTCCTAGATGTGGGTAAAGCGTTCCCCACTATAGTTCATTGTTGACAATGGGAGCCAAAAGAACCTCGTTTTAGTAGATACCGTGAAGCAGTTAGGCTTTCCAACCACAACACACCCACAACAATACACCATCGGGTGGCTTCACCAAGGACTGGATCTCTGCATCAACCAGAAGTGCTACCTTCCCTACAACATCAAGCCCTTCACGAATGAGGTATTATGTGACATTTCTCCTCTTGTTGTTTGTGATGTATAATTAGGCCAAAAATACTTATGGAAGCGACATGCTGTGTATGAGTCTCGACCTCACACTGTTATTATTAATTTGGGAAATAAGCTGTATAGGATACCAGAGGTACCACTGCTTATCGCTATTTCTTTGGTTACTGTAAAACAATGCAGTAAGCTCATTTCCAAAACCAGATTTTTTTTTCCTGATGATCCGCTCCAGGGCAATAAGAAGACTATGGCCACAACCTCCAGAAAGGGCTCCTCTGCACGACAACAACAAATGGAAAAGGTTGTAGAGGAGTACGTGGACATCTTCACCACACCCACAAGGGTGCCTCTGCACTGTCAGGTCAATCACCCCATTGATCTGACCCCAGGTACACCGCTACCCATTGGACCAATCTATCGGCGCTCTATTATGGATAACGATGAAATCAAGAGGAACATTCAAGAGCTGTTGTAGAAAGGTCACATTCGGCCGAGTTCATCTCCCTGTGGGAGCCTGATCGTGTTAGTACAGAAGAAGGATGATACTTGGAGACTTTGTATTGACTATTGGGCGCTGAACAAGGTCACTGTCAGGAATAGGTACCTGATCCCACAGATTGATGACCTTCTGGACCAACTCAAAGGGGTGAAATATTTCAGCAATATCGACTTGAAGTCTAGGTATCATCAAGTACCAATCGAACCCTCTGATGTGTGGAAGACTGCCTTCAAAGCCAAGGAGGGCCTTTTCAAATGGATGGTCATGCCTTTCAAGTTGACAAATGCTCCCGAAACCTTCATGAAGTTGATGGAAAACATCCTGCGGCCATTCATCAACTCATTTGTAGCGGTGTACTTGGATGAGATTCTGATCTTTAGTCAGACTTGGGAAGAGCACCTCCACCACATCCGACAAGTCCTCCAAACAATGCGACAACACAAGCTGTGTGCCAATTTGGAGAAGTGCACTTTTGGCATGACCCACGTTCAATATATAGGATACAGTATTGATCAAAGGGGGGTGCATGTGGATCCAACCAAGATCCAAGTCATTTGGGATTGGCCAGCCCCAACCAATATAACAGAGCTTTGTTGCTTTTTGGGTCTTGCTAATTTCTACCTCGGGTTCGTGTTGGGATTCTCTCATATCACTTGGCCCTTGATTCAAGTCACCAAGGGAGGAGTGAATGAAAAATTATTTTTTTCGGAATCTCAACAAAATGAATTCATGGAATTGAAACATCGCCTCTGTTCTACCCAGGTGCTCACATTACCAGACTTGCAACAACCATTTGAGATCGAGATAGATACCTTTGAATATGCTATTGGGGCAATTCTTACTCAACAGGGGCATCCAATGGCATATCACAGTGAGACATTGTCTGACATAGTCCGCAAGTATCCCACTTATGAAAAAAAATGTATTCCATTATGCAGGCTTGTCTAAAATGGAAGCATTAAATTTTGGGGAAGGAAACAATCATCCACACAGACCACCAACCCCTTTAGGTCATACAGACACAAGGGATCTTGCAGAACGATCGCCATCAAAAGTGGTCCACATATCTGCAAAATTTTAATTTGAACATCAAGTAAAGGAAGGGTAGCACCAATAATGTTTCAGACTGCCTCAGCTGACAACCGATCGTGGTGCTAACAACTGTTCTCAACTCTTGTGGGCACAAGACTTCTGATTGGTTGCTCCTCTATAAGAGTGATCTAGAATTCGGCCACACATACAAGGCACTCTTGGGGGGTACGCAAATTCCAAACTTTCACCTCCAAGATGCACTGTTATGTCACTTGAGACACCTTTATGTTCCTTCAAGCGAGCATGCCAAGATGATATGGGAAGTACAATATAGTTGATTCGCTGGGCATTTCGGTGTCGAAAAAATAGTGGCAGTATTGCTGAAGTATTTCTATTGTCCAAACTTTCGACAGGATGTAGGGAAGTACATCAGATCTTGCATTTCTTGTGCCATTTTCAAACTGACCATCAAGAAGCAAAGCCTCTATACTCAGCTACCTACCCCTAATCGACCTTAGGAATCCATCTCCATGGATTACATGTTGGGCCTTCCTTATAATAAGCATGGAAATGACTGTGTTTTCGTGGTCGTCGACAGATTTTAGAAGATGGCCATTATGGTGACCCGCAAGAAGAATATCACATCAGAATCCATTGCTAAACTATTCTTTGAATGAGTGTGGGTGCACTTTGGGATCCCACAGTCTATCATCTTAGATCGGGACAACAGGTTCCTCAGCACATTTTGGTACAGCCTCTGGTCAATGCTAGACACCAAGCTCACAAAGTCCACAACTTTCCATCCCCAAACTGATGGCCAGACAAAGGTCATCAATAGGATGGTTGTACACATTTTTTGCATGCACAATTGAAATAATCCATGCACATGGGATGAGAGCCTCTCCTATGTACAAAACAGTTATAATTAGGCTCTGCACAGCTCAACTAGCCACAACCCCTTTTAGGTGGGCTTAGGATTCCAGCCACTATGTCCCATCGATGTAGCCATGCCATTTGTAGCAACTCAGGCCGATTCGGCTCATGTCCATTCTGAAGCTGACAAAGAAAATAGCTTCATTGAGCACATTCATCACATCCACTAACAAGTTCATGACATATTGGATAGAGCCAATGTTAAGTACAAGAAACGACATGATCAACATCGGGTGCCACACAACTTCGATGTGGGTGACAAAGGGTGGCTACATTTGCTTAAGGAGCACCTCACTGGATCCCACCGCAAGCTTCTCCTGCTCTGATATGGGCCTTACACCATCACCAAGGCTGTAGGGAACAATGCCTTCAAGCTCAGTGTTCCACTATTCCTTGGTCTGCACCCAGTATTCAATGTGGACCGCCTTTGTCCTTACTTCCCACCTCTGACATTGCAGAACCACTCACAGCAATAGAGTTAAACCCAGATTGCATGGAAAAAGCCACCATAGATTGTATCATGTACATTCAATCCAATAACACTCACCAACAGAAGATCCAACTATATTGGGTTTTCAAAGTTGGCCAACTCCTGCACCAAGGCAAGTGGTTCACCAGGGACCAAGTTTAGCAGAAGTTTCCTCATCTCATGGAGGAACTCAACACAATGGTGACCATTGCTTCCTAAGTGGGGAGGAATGATCTAGGTGGATATTGGTGGCCACCTACCTATTCCACTTGGGGCCCCACTATTGTCTCTTTCAGTTTTTCAGTTTCGGCACAAATTACTATTTTTAGGATTTTTTTCGGTCCTGAACTTCCAAAGCTGTTTTGAGGCCCTAAACGACATTTTTTAGGAAAATTGGGAGCAACATGGGTCCATGGACTATTATTACTCACACCAAAAGTTTTATTCATTGGATGGATCTTTATAACGAGGTATGGTGCGTGTCAAACGGAGATCGTATGCCAAAGTACCGTCCTCGGGAAGTTGAAACACCAATTTATCCAAACGGGGCCCATAGTTTTGGCGCTTCATCTCCTAGGGTTAGGGTTTTCGATGTTTATGGTTTTCCATTGTTTCTGAATAATAAATATGCCCTTAAGCCTCATTGTAACATGCTTCAGAGGCTTGTAGTTGCCACATCTCTTTTGAGAGATAAGCTACCAGCGCCTTAGCTAGTTTATTTCCATTCTGTCTGTAAGCAAATTTCAGTTCTTTGATATTAATGAAATGAAGTGTTATTTTCACTTCATCTTTGTATTTTTGGTTATATGTGTATTCTACTGCGTTCCTGCATGAATATGAATCAGGACAATAGTTTACCCTTAAATCCATTTACATCGAAATTGTGGACTTTGACCCACCCCAAATCCCCTTGACTCTCTTTGCGCAACGTGCACATAAAAATTATACAAAATTACTTCGGAAATTGTGGCTCAGGGGACCGCACTCCAATAGGCCCCCAACAAAAACATGTGACTCGTCTCGAGTCACTGAGGTGCCCGCTACTTGATCTTGGCCAAAAGCATGCTGACATAAGTTTTGAGAGAGGGCACTAGTTTGAAATTTTGCGCTGCGATAGGCTGTGCTTGCTGAACTAATTTTTCAGTGGTAGGCACTTTATCAACCATCTCGATGTTGTGCTGACTCTGGTAGATGGTATTCAATGTGGTATCTAGCATCTACAAAAGTTGAAGCACTTCTTCTGGCCATGTTTGCATGTGTTCCTTCAGTAGTTGGTCCTTTCAACGCAGATCTGCAATCTCAGTTTGAATTGTTTTGCACTCTTGTAGATGAGTGAGAAAAAATGTGGGTGCTACTGTTCTAATTTCTTCAAACTTCTGCTCTTTCTGGTGGAGTGCATCATGCAGCTGCTACACTACCGGATCATTTTGGACAGAAGTCCAAACACTCATAGCTTCGTCAAGAAAATTGTCACATTGCGTGACTGCAGCAATAATACTATCTCGGGTCTGCTTAAGTTCCGATGCTCTCTATGCAAAAACCTCTAGTGCCGTCTCTGGCTGCAACTTGGCTTGAAGGTCTACAATCTGTTGTTCATACTCTGTTCTTACTATTTGCATCTCCGCAAGCACTGCTTTCACCGCAATAGCCAATCCTTCTAGTTTCTTTTCTGACGCAGATATGGCCAGGAAAACTATAATATCTTTGCAAACCTGGTGGATCTTGGCCTCCAGCGCAACGTGCTGGGTTTTTTCTTCTCAACAAGCTACCTTTGCTTGCTTCTGCTGCTGATGCACTTTCTCAGCATGTTGCTATGTGTCCCTTGTTTGTGTATGCGCAGTAACTTCTCTTTAATGGAGCTCGTCTTGTAGAAATTATATAACTTATGTGTTATATGTCCAAGATTATTCTGATATCACACTATTTTAACTTCATGCAAAATAAAAAATCTATTCCACCATTGATCATTTGCGGAAATTAAATCAAGATTGCAATGCACACATGAAACAATAAAATTCACACACATTAACATAGTTGTTTAATGGGAAAGCATGAAGCTGAAAAACCCAACTATCTGTATATAATATATTTCATAGAGATCATGTAACAATCCTCATACAAAGCTGATCATATCAAGCTCTCAATACAATACAATCGTTACACACCAATCAGGCCCGATCTTGCAAATCCATGCACCGATCTTTGCCACTTGCTAGCCTGCCTCTACTGCGCAATCCCTGCTGAAGAATGGATCTGAATGAGTTTGAATTACTCTAGCCTTTCTCACGCAATCCCCATTGGCATCTCCACTGAGTGTTGGATGCAATCAATGCATCACTATAGTCACAACTGATAGTCTATCTTTCCCTTTCACCTATCTCTCCACTGGTCTCCACTGAAACTGCCATGCACTGTAGTTAACTGATGTATTCTTCAATTGATTAATGAGTTATTATTTTTTAATTAATTAAATAAATAATTCACTCCACTCTCACTAGTGTATCAATCAGTTAGACTAGATACAACTAGCTCAACTGAGTCTAACTGAGTTAAACTAAATACAACTCCATAACTACTTCTTCCAACTGTGTCATAACTCTGCCACTTGAGTTCTAACTAAGTCCTCCATGAAATAGCTCCAATAAACCCTTAGGAATAGCATAATTCTTTCTGTCAGCTGCTATGCCACATCTGTGCACTAAACTGAAGTGCTCCAAATAATAAGTTGTTGTTTAGAGTCCAAATATTATTAAGAGCTAATAATATCCGACATATCTATTTTTAGAATAACATTCTAAAAATAGACTCCTCCCAATATGTCTAAAAATAAAAGTCCATCTATTTTTCCAACTTGACCAACCATCCACATATATCATCCTGCAACTCATAGAATATGATCAACATGTCTAAAAATAGACATAGTTGTGCCAAAAATAGGCTGCTGGCCCACTTAGTGAAGGCGACTCTTTTCACTAAGCTCATCATCTTGTTGAATCTCAACACTCCCTCTTAACAAGATAGGGATTATATGCCACCCCGATCCTATCTCTATGGTATTCGAATTTGCTCATGGTGAGCACCTTCGTCAGAATATTTGCATCCTGATCCTCTGTAGGAATGGAAGAAAGCAACATGATCTTCCACTACACACAATCTCTGATATGATGGTACCAGATGTCAATATGTTTAGGTCTACCATGAAATACTGGATTAACCGAGAGTTTAATGCAACTCTGATTATCAAAATATATCACAGTAGGATCTAAATGAGAATTGAAAAAAAGACCAGGATCTTCCTCATCCATATAGCCTCGCATGCAGCCAAATTTGATGCCATGTACTTGGCCTCCACTGAACTAAGTGCCACAAATCTTTGTTTCCTGCTGTACCAAGAAAATGCTGTAGATCCGATACCGAAAATCCCTCCAGATGTGCTCTTTCTGTCCATTGGGCTTCCTGCCTTATCTGCATCCATGATTTCCCTACCACTGATTTCCCTTCTGGCCTTGGGACAATCTCCCATGCACTATTTCTGACAATCAAATCATACTCTTCCACCATGGCATATACCCATGCGGGATCCTCCACAACTTTCTCGAAAGAGGATGGCTCCATCACGATACACTTGCTTATCAGAGCCATGTATCCAATAATTCGGTTAGGTGACTGTCTCTGTCTGCGTTGTGATGTAGGAACTCCTACATTCTACACTGCATCAAGATTTAGTCACTCAGCTTCTGTAGTGCGCTTCCGTCCTCTGATGTTTGACGTTGCATGAGTGGTTTCTTCCACTCGATGAACCTCCTCTTGTGGCTGATCCACATCTTGAGGCTCATCTTTAGGAACAAGTAGCTCCTCCTTTACATGCAAGTGTAGCTCCCTCTCAAGCGACAACTTCATGGCTTTCTCCTCATGAAATTTGATATCCCGTCGCACGATAGTCATCCGAATGTATGGAAAATACACACGATAATTGTGGGGTGTTTCTATGTACCCCACAAACATTCCAACCTCTACGGTCGGCTCCAACTTCTTCCTAGCATCCTTCGTCACATGAATGTAAACAGGTGAGCCAAAAATCTTCAAATGAGAAATATCAGGCTTCTTACCAGAAAATGCCTCTTCGGGTGTACTCATGCCAAGTACTCTACGAGGACAACGATTTTGCACATAAACCGCAGTGTTGCATGCCTCAGCCCACAGGTGTATGGGAAGGCCCTGATCATGCAAAATCGCCCATGCAGCACCCACGATCATTCTGTTCTTCCTCTCTGCGACCCCATTCTTTTGTGGGTTATGAGGCGCTATGATTTCTCTTCAAATTCCTTCTTTGCTACATAAGTATTTGAATTCACCAGAGATGTATTCACACCCATTATTGCTCCTTAGAGCTTTCACCTGATTCCCCGACTCTTTCTCAACCAACGCCTTGAACTCATAGAACTTTGAGTATGTCTCCCTCTTCTTCTGCATGAATAAGATCCAACACTTACGAGAAAAGTCATCAACAAATATCACATAATACCTGTGCTTTGCTGTTGAAGAAACCGAGAAAGGTCCACACACATCTGTGTGAATTCTCTCAAGGATCGTCGAAGCATGACTATCCTTCTCTTGAAAAGTGGTCTTAACAAATTTTCCCAAGGTACATCCCTTGCACTGATCTGACAGCGCCATTGTACCTTTGGGAAGCCTGGTAGAAATCTGCTGCAAAATTTTCAAAGCGCCATGGTGAAGATGGCCCAATCTCCTGTGCCACAATTCGCCCTCATCTCGGCTCACCACTCCTTCTGCTTTGCCTGCCATTGCAGCACAACCATCTACATGTAATTGATAAATATTCTTAACTCGAATCCCTATCCTTCTAGTTTGACCAGTTTTTTTATGGCACATGAAATCTTTTCCCTCGCTAAAACAACATCATAACCCTTGTCTTCCAACATCGCCATAGAGATCAAATTCTTCTTCAATCCTGGAACATGCATGACATCCTTCAAGATGAAAGGTTTACCGGACTCCCTCTAAATTAAATGGTCCCGATACCAGTCGCACTGTATCTACCATCATCGCCCATCTCGATGTGCACTCCAAGATCCTTTTCCTCCAGATCACTAAACAAATCTTTGTCTTTGGTCATATGGAAAGACGCACCACTGTCAAGAAACCACACCAATCCCATCACACTTAAAACCAAGCATGTGATCAAAGAAAAATCCAGGTCAAACTGTGAGGCTAAGGCCTCTCTAGCTATAGATCCAACAGCTTGCTTATTCTTCTTCTTCTATGGGCAATTATTGGCGAAATTCCCGTGCTGGTGACAGTGAAAACACTTCACCTTGGAGAAATATTGCTTCTTTCCTTTAGCTTCAAATTTGGAATATTTCTTCCATTTTCCTTTCCAAGCTTTGGTAGCCAAAGCAAAATTTTCATAATATTCATTCTTCGATGAAGATCCATCCCTGGTACCCTACCTTATCTCCTCCTTCACAAGATCCTACCAAAGTCGCTCCCATCCTAGCAGTTTCTCCCGTCCATTGATAGAGTCTTCGTAGTTATGCCAAATCTTCAGAAGCCCAAGGAGAGCCAAGCGCACCAATTATTCTTCATCAACAGTAACTGTTGTGTCTCAATCTAGTCTCCTAAACTGAGTTCATTTAATTGTCAACCAGGATTTGTAAACTGCTGAAGTGAAGTGTACCATATGTACCTAGGTGCTTGTTTCCTAGTGCGTTGTGTGTAGTGTTTTGTGATGTTTTGGTCTTTTATGTTGATTTATGATGTTTTTGGTCTTTTGAAGTTTTGTGTTTACAATGAAAATGCCTAGAAAACTAATGAAAAGAAATTGGTGGTAAAAACCACCGTTGAGCCTAATGTATGGAATGGAAAATGTAATCAAAAACACTGAAGCAACATCTGAACTATGACTGAATAGAAACAAGAGCTTGATGATAACTTCTTAGACAAATGACACAAACTAGACTTGAGAAATAATCACTAAATATGCAAGTTTTCTAACTAGTCAGTTAGACACTAATCATGATGCAACATTCTATTCTAAGCTCATCTATTCCATGACTAATTCCTAGTTCTATTCTGCAATTTCAATTGAATGTCACAGAGCCTATACTCAAAGAGTTATTGGTTTCTTTTCAAGGTAGTTCTTTTGAGGAAGAGCCCTGTTTATGATGAGGAATTTGCAGAGATATTTTAGACCTTGTAATGGTGTTATCTTCTGTTCCTATGGTTATGGATCACTGGTGGTTTTCAGAACAAAAAGATATTTGTAAATAATGAAGGCTGTCTTGTGAATCCTATCAACTAAAGTGATCTACTGTGCAAAGGGTGACAGTGTGACTATGAGATGCAAGTACAATGAATTAATTTAAACATGAGCTTAAGATGCTTCTAAACTAGAACAATGTTAAACTATAAGTCATCATCAAACTTAAAACGAAGTAGCTGGACATGAATTAAATGCAAAATGAAACTCCGGAGCATTCTAACTAACATGCATTATTCTATGAAGTTACACAATCTGTTTGTTCATCATTAGTGATGTTTTGGAAGAGTTCCTTCTTGTGGAAGAGGTAGAACAATTCTGACTGTGTAATTGTATGCAATTGAAAGCAAATGAACTGAAAGCAAATGAAAAACTAAATTATCACATCACGGTCATATCTTGAACTTCTTAAGGATGTCTTGGAAGAATTTCTTCTTGTGGAAGAGTGATTAGAACAAGTGCAACTGTGATAGTGAAGAGAAAAAACTACAACTAATTCCTACAACACTATAGCTATTCATCATTCATCATTATAATATGTTGGAAGAATGTCTTCTTGTGGAAGAACTGGAATGAATATAACTACAGTATCTAGTTAAAACAAATACAAATTCAACTCCTATCCTACAGTACCATAGTCATTAAAAATTCATCATTTTAGTCTATTGGAAGAGTGTCTTCTTGTGGAAGAGCTGGAACGAATATGACTACAGTAACTAGTTAAAAACAAATACAAATTTAACTCCTATCCTACAATACCATAGTCATTAAACATTCATCATTTTAGTTTGTTGGAAGAGTGTCTTCTTATGGAAGAACTAGAATGAGTACGACTACAGTAGATAAAACAAAACAACTACTAATTCAAATGCAGAACGTAAAGACAGCTAGGAAAAACTTATCTAGTTTACGCAAAAGAAATCCGTGCAAGGGGCAGGGGCCCTCTACCACTTGACGGTATTCAACTCCAAATTAAATCACGCCTTCAAGATAATTTTGTCTGCTCCATTAACGATGCAATAGTTTGAACATAATGCTCTGTGTCTTCAAAGACGTAACACAGAGTTTACACAAAATCTAGCAGCAAATCTAACACAAAATTTCTAACTAAGCTCTCGGCCTAATCAAGAGTTTATAAATTAAATGCAAGTAACAATAATTACAATAATTTAGGAATGATGTCTTTCCTTATCCAAATCATCTTAGGAGTCTTTGAGGTGGCTGCGTGAAGGAGAAAAGACACCTGGACTGAGACAGTCCTAGTAGGAGTCTTCCTTCACAAATGTGTTCCCACGTGCATAACCGTACCCATAATTCATTTCCTCTTCCATGATGAGCAACACACCATGTAGGCACGACGTGGATCATGCCCATATGCGTTTTTCCTCAAGAGGCCACCTGGAACATACTCAAACATAAAGGTAGCTGCAGAATCGCCGGTTAGCTATGGAATGCCTACATTCTGCAGCTAGTTCCGGTCAAAATGCTTAACAATGGCAACAATCACAAAATTCAACAAGTCAGTCATGTAAACCATTCTAGAAGTAATTCTAACTATTTTTATTGATCAATTGGGTTTAAAATAGAAATGGACAAGGAAGAATGAGGTAAAATGAGGTGAAGGAAAGCACAAATTTGAGGCTCAACATACCCCCACTGCTGTCTCTTTGCATGTCCTCATGCAAATTATCCTATGAATTCAGAGGCTTCCGCAAGGACATCTAATCCCCTTCTTCTCCTTTGTCTGAAAGCTAGAGGCCTTCTGGGTTTCCTGATCACAAGTTTGAACCTGAGGTTTGTGAGTGCCCTGACCAACTTTTTGTTCCTTGTCTTCATCTTCTCATTGGTTCTCTCCACTTTGTCTATATGCAGGGATAAGGTTGAGTTCATGTCAGTCTTGAGCTTGATTTGATCTTTGAGAATTTCATTCTCATTTTTTATGTGTCTATTCAATAATTCCAACTCATACCTATCCCTCCTTAATATATCAATTTCAGTCAGTGGAGGACTGGGGGTTCTCTCTTCTCTTTCTGAAGCTTTCCTCTCTAAAGTTTCCACATAATCATAGATTTCCTATTGAGCAGGATCAATCTCAGGGGTGCCTTCATAAAAATCTTCATCATCTTCCTTTTCAATGGATGTTTCTTCATCTTCAATATTGATTACCCCTGTTTGTTTGATTGGTGTTTTCTTCAGTTTTCCTTTTAATCTGTGGCTTCTCCTAAGCTGAGAGGACCCTTCTCCTTTCTCTGTAGTAGATTCCTTGATTATCTTCTCTTCCTTAAGTTCCCTCTTTATTCTAGTCAACTTCTCCAAAATGACTTCCTCATTGCTTTCTTGAACTGGTTTGTCAATTTTACCTTTTGAAGTCCTCCATTTCCTACTTCTCTTTGTGGGCTGTGGTTCAGGTGATAGTTCTTTTGCTTCTTCAAAATGATTTCATATTAAGAAATCATCCCATGTATCATTTGTTTTAGATAGATGATGCTCAATTAAAATTTTGACCAACCCATGATGATACAGGGTTGTCTCTAAAAACTGAACTCTTCTCTGAACACAGGAAGCCATTTTCTTCAGACTTTGATACAAGAAATATGGTAGATTCAAATCTTCTCCCAGAAAATGCAACATTAGTCTAATGTGGTAGACATAAAATGTCCCATATCTACCCTCACATGTAACAATTTTTTGTAAAAGAAGTAGTATGTTTCTCCATTTGCTTTTCAATGCTGTACTGGGAATTCCTTTCTTGAACACACTAACATCCATATTTGGTGATTTTAAAATTTGTTTCCAGGAGTCATTGTGGAATTCCCTATTTTTAAACCATCTCTCCCCAGTTCTGGATAATCCTGTAGCCTCTGCTATAAAAACTTCAGTAACAGTAAACTTGACATCCCCTATTTCAACTTCGGTACCTTGGAATGATCTGGAAAATGTTTTGGTGACTTCCTTATGGAAGCCATTAAATTTTTCCAAGAATTGGAGCCATCCTACTTGTTGTAACATTTCCTTGCATTGTGGGTAACCTTCTAAATATTTTGATCCCACAGGCTCAGTCCTTACGATGAAACCCATGATTTTTTTCAATATCAAATTAACACTCTTCTCTACCCACAAAACAATGACTTTTACTTCCGGATTAAAATGGCTTCAAACTCTAAATGAAAATGGCTTCAATTTTGGAATGACATACCTTTGATTTATAATAGCAACAGCTTCAAAACCTCTGGCTGGTATGCCTTTGTTTGATAATGAAAAATGCCTTCGAACCCTCGGACTGATGTGCTTCTGTTGAACTTTGGAGTGATATGAAAACAATTTAAATTTTCGAGCTAATATGTCTCTGATAGACAATGAGAGATGGCTTCAGATTCCTTTTTGTGCAATACCTCTGTCTTTGGTAACAGAAGGACTTCAAACTCAATCACTGATAAACACCTCTGTCTCTAATAGCAAATGGTATGCTTCCAATTCAACACTACAACATCTCTGTCTCGGGTAACAACAGACTTCAAACTCAATCACTACTACACCTCTGTCTTTGGTAATAACAGACTTCAAACTCAATCACTACCACACCTCTGTATTTTGGTAACAACAGACTTTAAACTCTACACGGCCACAATTCTGTGTTGACAGTGAAAATGCTCCAAACTTCGTCCTCAGTGAAGTGGCTTTGAGTCCTCACACTGTTATATTTTCAAATTTACCTCCTCTGTTCTGCGTTTACAATGCTCAATGCTGTTATCCTTTAGCTCTATTCCTGATGATCATAATATCTGTGTCTTCGGAATGGAGTATCGGCTACGGAATGAAGTTATGGCAAATGGTCACGGCATAGAGTAGTGGAGTGAGGTGGAGGATTGTATTAATGATTGAGGAGACGGCGAAGGATTTACGACGGCAGGGAAAATCATCATCATTAAATAACTTGGTTAAGAGTCGTGGGAAATTCAAATGCTTTGATCATTTCACCGCTTAAATGCTATCGGATATAAAATTTGAAATGGAAGATTTTAATACAAGGTCTGTAGAGGGTTTGTTTGGTGTTTGATCAATAAAACAATTAAAACAACCTTTCTAATAATCCACAACTAAACTATGCTAAACTTTTATGAAGTGCCATCGTAATTTAAATTTGTTACCTCTGCCCTTTATTTGATGTTTTTGTAGCCTTTGTCTTCTCTGCTCATCTTTGGAGGAATCTTTCACAATTTTCTTGATATTTTTGATTCATGAATTCACTGGATCACTTTTTTGTAATTCTGATGTCTGCTGGTTGATGCCTTCAGGGTTTATAGCTGCGAAAAGACTGTCGGGCTGCAGAAAGGCTGATCAGCTGCAGAATGTCCACTGAGCTGCAGAATGTTCCTGTAGAACACTTTAATCATGAAAATGAAATGTTTTTTTGGAGGATGGATGAAATGTTTATGAAAATGGATGAAAATGGATGATGGATTATGATATGTATGAAGTGGATAATGGAATAAAATGGATTCAGTTCATGGAATGAAGGAACATAAGGGCTGTACTGCAATTCATGGCATATTTTTATTCACTTACAACAAGATATCAAATTCTATTTTTTGACATGAAAATGAAGTGAATGGAAGATGGAGTGTAATGAATGAGATGTGGAATGGAGTGAAATGTGAATGATGGATGAGATGAAGTATGGATGGATAAGTGAATGGAGTGAGATGAAATGAATCATAAGTACTATGGCACTGAACTTATGATTTTTATAACAGCTGCTTAGAAACAAAAATGGGAAAAGTTAGAGTGTCAGAGAAACTCTGATTTTCACCCTATCTTTTCTGTATAAACATGCCAATCAGTGATTGGTTTTCATGTTTATACCTTTATTTTTTTTATTTTTTTTTTATATTTTTTTTATTTTATTTTTTTCAAAAGAGAAATGCTTCAGAAAATTTAATCAAGTTGATGAAGAAGAGAGACTCTTCTTCATTAACTTCACATCATTGTTTCCTTGGAACTTCTTGACAAACTCTTCTCTTGAGAGTGGCTTGTGGTATAGCTTCAGTCTATGGCCATTCACAAGAAAAGTGACCTCCTCTTCATCTATAGTTCTGATTTTTACTGCCCCATTATCAAAAATTCGAACAATTTCATATGGCCCAAGCCAATGTGTCTGAAATTTCTCTTGAAAATCCTTGAATTTTGAATCAAACAAGAGAGCCCAATCACCCTCTTTAAATTTCTTCTCTTTGATGTACTTGTCATGCCATCTAGCCCTTTGTTGTTGGACTAGACTTGTTTTCTAAACTGCATCTTGTCTGATCTCATCCAATTCATTAATTTGCTCCAGTCTATGCTTTTGTGCCTCCGTTAGATCAAGTCCTAGCTGAACTGCCATCTTGAATGTTTGAATTTGGAACTCTATAGGAAACAAAACTTGCTTTCCATAAACAAGCTCATAAGGAGTATGGCCTGTTGTGTTTCTCCATGTAGTTCTATAGGCCCACAAGGCTTCGGGAAGCCTATCTACCCAATCTCTTCTATGTAGATGAATAGTCTTTGTTAGGATTCCTTCAATGACTTTATTAGTGGATTCCACTTGACCATTTGCTTGTGGATGATAAGGAGTAGATGTTCTATGTCTGATTTTGTACTTCTCCATCATTTTCTCCACTAGCCTTGATGTAAATTGAGCTCCTTGATCCGTAACAATTTCCCTTGGGACACCAAAACGAGTAAAAATATCCTCAAAAAGAAAAGTAACTACAGATGATTCATTAGCAACAAGTAATGGTTTAGCTTCTACCCACTTAGTAACATAATCAGTGCAAACTAATATGTATTTCTTTTTTCTTGATGGAGGACTAATAGGTCCTACAAAATCCAAGGCCCATTTTTCAAAAGGTTCAATGTGTACCTGAGGTTGTAATGGCATCTCACCTGAAGGAGAAGGTTTCCCTACCCTTTGGCAACTGTCACACCTTTTGACATATTCCCTTTCATCTTTAAACAAAGATGGCTAATAATATCCTAAGTTAAGGATCTTATAGGCTGTCCTCTTATCTGCAAAGTGTCCGCCACAAGGTTCATCATGACATGCCTTGAGAATTTCAGGCATCTCATCTTCACGAACACACCTTCTAATAATCAAATCTGAACCTGTCTTGTACAACTCATTAGCGACCCATGAATATCTTGCACTATCATTAATGATTTTTCTTTTATCCCTTGCATTCATAATTGAAGGAAATTTTCCTGAAACTAAATAATTAGCAATATCAGCAAACCATGGAGTTTGAGTAGAAACTGCAAAAAGATATTCATCAGGAAATTGATCTTCAACCGCAGTGTCATCTTTGATATTTTGAATTCTAGACAGGAAATCAGCCACAGTGTTTTGTTTTCCAGGCCTATCTAGAATAGTAATGTTGAATTCTTGCAATAATAATAACCATCTTATAACTCTGCCGTTAGTGATTGATTTATTCATTAAGTATCTAATGGCAGAATGATCATTGTGAATAAAAGTTTCATAACCTGTTATATAGTGTCTAAACTTGTTTATGGCATGAACAACAGCTAAAAACTCTTTTTCAGTTACAGTATAGTTTAACTCTGCAGGAGTCAAATTTTTACTGATATAATAGATGGCATAGGGAATTTAAATCTTTCTGTCCCAATACTGCTCCTAGAGCTGTATCGGAAGCATCTGTCGAGATATGAAAAGGTAACTTCCAGTTAGGTCCCCTTAATATAGGTGCTTCAGAAATTTTGGTTTTCAGGGTTTCAAAAGCTAACTGGCAATCCGAAGTCCACTTAAATTCACAATCTTTGGTGAGTAATTTGAAGAGAGGAGATGCTATTTTGGTGAAGTTTTCTATAAATCTCCGATAGTACCCCGTAAATCCTAAAAAACTTCTTACATCTCTTTGACAACTTGGAATGGATAGGTTAGAAATGACTTCAACTTTCGCCTCATCAACTCTAATCCCATCTCCTGAAATGTGGTGCCCTAAAACAATACCTTCAGTGAACATCATAAAACATTTTTCATGACTAAGAGAAAGGTTTGCTTCTTGACATCTTTTTAAGACCTTTTCCAAGTTTTCTAAAGCCTCTTCAAATGTATCCCCATAAACCGTAAAATCATCCATGTACACCTCTACACAGTCATGTATCAGATCAGAAAAAATTCCTAATACTGCCCTTTGGAATGTTGCAGGTGCATTGCACAATCCAAATGGCAATACTCGGTAGGCATAAGTACCCCAAGGACAAGTAAATGTGGTTTTATCTTGGTCTTCAAGTGCTACTTGGATTTGATTGTAACCACTAAATCCATCCAGGAATGAAAAGTACTTTTTACCCGCTAATGTATCTAATACTTGATCTATGAAAGGTAAGGGAAAATGGTCTTTAAGAGTAGCTTTATTCAGTTCTCGGTAGTCAACACACACCCTCCATTTTCCATTTTTCTTAGGTATAATTACTAAAGGGGAAACCCACTGACTATCTGAAATAGGATAGATGAAGTTAACATTTAACAATTTTTGTAATTCTTCCTTGACAATTTCCCTAAGATTTGGATTCATCCGTCTTTGAGGCTGTCTAATTGGTTTGCAATTTGCCTCTATATAGATGTGATGAGTAAAAGTCTTGGGACTTATCCCTTTCATGTCAGTGTATTCCCATGCATATGCAGAAGAATGTCTCTGTAATACTTTGACTAGCTCTTCTTGTTGAGATTTTTCCAGGTTTTTGTTTATATTCAAGGTTTTGCCTGGAAAAATTTCACTTGTAGAACTGCCAAGTTTGTCCATAGAATGAAGAGACATCTGTCTAGATGACAAGAACTCAATATTGGATTTCTCTTGAAATGATTCTTGTTTTTACTCTGGAGAAGATTCAAAATTTTCTAGAGTATTCAGAATTTGATTATCTTCACTAATTTCTGAAATTGTGAAGAGTGGTTGCAAATATTCTTCATCCTCTATCCATTGAGTGTCATCTAGATCTGTAATTGTCCTAGCCGGAGGATATAAAGTGAATTTCTTTGTTGAACTTCCATCAGAAATATACATATCACCGGACCTACAACTAATAAAAGCATCAGCTGTAGCCAACCAAGGTCTTCCTAGTATAATAGGATGGCCTCCTAGATTATTCTTGGGTGTCAGGATCATGAAATCCACAGGGTACTCCCAAGAATCTAGGGACACTGGAATATCTTCTATTACCCCATCTGGTCTGATCACAGATCTATCCGCTAGTTGTAATAGTGTGGGTGTAAAGAGAAGATTAGGAAGTTTTAGTTTTTCCATGATTTGTCTACTCATGATATTTATTGCTGCTCCTAAGTCAATGAGTGTGTTTTGAATTTCAATTCCATTGATGTGAATTTTGACAACTGGATTTCCCGGGTCAAGGTACTTTGGAATAGTAATCTTACCCATCATAATGTCTGCTATTTGTCCTAACAGTTGAATTTTCTTGGTTTCTCTTATTCTTTTTCTTGTTGTCTTCATACTCAACTCCTTTATTGTTTTGGCTAAAATTGGGATTTCCTTGATGGCTTGCAATAATGGAATTTTAATGCAAACATTTCTCAATTCATCCAAGAAATCATAATTAGGCCCCATTATTTGTTTTTCTACACCTTTGTCAATTTGTAATCTTTCCGGAAAGGGAGGTATAGAAGTAGATGTGGATGGTTGCTCTAATACTGGAGTTGGGCTTATTGGATCTTTTTGTTTCATTTTTTCAATGTTTTGGCCTTGAAAGGATGTACCTTCCTCAAGACTTTTATTAACCCGTAGGGAGTCTTCCTCAGAATTATCTTGTTCTTGTATGATCACAGAAGGTTTCCTTTTCTCAAGTATCCTTCCAGACCTAAGTTGAACATCACTAAGGTCTAGAGGAGTAATTAAATAAGTTGGAAATTGTTGTCCTTCTATCATATATGTATTCTGGGGGTTCTTATTATTGGGGTTTGGTATGGGCTGAGCTGGTAATTGATTGGATTTTTGAGGGAATGGTAATGGAAGTGGTTGATTTTGATGAGGTTGGTTCAAATGATGTTGTTGTGAATTTTGTTGAAAATTTTGTTGAAGATTTTGAGGAAAATTTTGTTGAGGATTTTGAGGATAAAATTGTGGATATGATGGATAGGATGGTGGATACTGATAATATGGAGAGTATCTTCCATAGGGACCTTGTGATCCTTGTGCCCAAGCTTGAGATTGATTTTGGAATTGGGGCCAAGGTTGCTGCCAAGAATTCCAAGGTGGAGGTTGATTATACATTTGATCATGAAATCCTTGTGTCCGAGATCCCTGCCAAGGTCTTCTAGATACAAAGTTAAGAGATTCTGTGGAATCTGTAGGAGTTTCTTCCTGAAAAACAGCCTTGAGACCAGGAAGAGAAGGACAATTCTTGGTCTCATGTTTCTCGGAACAAATAACACAGGTTTCTACAACTTTTACATCTAGAGGACACTCTCTCAAGGCATGTTTCTTCCTACATTTGGGACAAAAGATTGCCAAGGCATCAGATTCAGCCTTTTGCTTGTTTTGTATCTTGAGGGTGTCTATTTGTTCACTAAGACTCCCTAAGATGTCAGATTTTAAATCATCAAGCATATGTCCTATTTCTGATCTACTTACTGTCCCAGAAGCAGACTTACTTGCCCTTGCAAGAGCAGGATCTCTTGGACCTTTTACAGTTTTAGATTTCCCTCTTGAAAGGTTGATACATAACTCAGATATTTCAGGTAATGTGAGTTGTGATATATCCCCTTTTCCCATCATGTTAAGAATATCCAACCATTCATCCCTAATGGTTTTCAACAAAAGAGCTTTTAAAGTGTCTTGATCTAGGTTTTCCATTTGTGCCCTTTTTATGTTGTATTTAAATCTTTCCAAAAAATCTTCTAAGTTTTCATCTTCTTTTTGTAACATCTTGAACACTTCTTCCTTATGATTAATCGGCATACAATAATCCAAGTATCTCTCTAGAAATGCTTGTTTCATGTCTTCCCATGTTCTAATAGAACTACTGTTTAAACTCATAAACCACTTCAATGCTGCTCCTTTCAGAGTTGAAGGAAATAATTTCAACTTTTGAGCATCTTGTAGGTAGTCATAAGTCCTACACAGCACTTCAAATTCGAATAAGAAAGTTTCAGGATCCTCAGTTTTAAGTCCATAGAAGTTCGGAAGGACAGAAGGTGAAATGTTTTTCATGGTTGTATTGGTCTCTTCATCAAGTATAGGGAACCCAAAAGAACTTCCTATTCTACCTCTTCCTCCATCTGCACCTCTACCTCCTCTTCCTCCTTCTCCTCTACCTCTACCTCTACCTCCTCCAATTAATGTGTGTTCTCCATTAACAACTCCTCCTCCTCTTTCTTCTGCCATGGTTGACTCTCCTGTGGAAGTAGAAAAGTTTGTATCCTCAACAAAAGTTTTTGGATCCTCTTCTATGGCAGGTTTAGTGGATGAAGTGGAAGGTTTCTCTAATGGAATAGGTGACCTTAGATCTTCTAGAAGTCTAGGATCAGTAAAGGATGGAAGATGGGTTTGAGTTGAAGGTGTACTAGCTCTATATCTAGATGAAACAAGTGGTGTTCTAGATGTCAAACTTCTGCCTCTGCTGCTTATAAATCTTCCCCTTGAATCTCTCTCCCTACGCATAAAATTGTTTTTGGATGCTAAGAAACAAAGGTTACCTAGTTTTCACTTCCCCGGCAACGGCGCCAAAATGTTGTGTCTCAATCTAGTCTCCTAAACTTAGTTCATTTAATTGTCAACCAGGATTTGTAAACTGCTGAAGTGAAGTGTACCATATGTACCTAGGTGCTTGTTTCCTAGTGCGTTGTGTGTAGTGTTTTGTGATGTTTTGGTCTTTTATGTTGATTTATGATGTTTTTGGTCTTTTGAATTTTTGTGTTTACAATGAAAGTGCCTAGGAAACTAATGAAAAGAAATTGGTGGTCAAAAACACAGTTGAGCCTAATGTATGGAATGGCAAATGTAATAAAAAATACTGAAGCAACATCTGAACTATGACTGAATAGAAACAAGAGCTTGATGATGACTTCTTAAACAAATGACACAAACTAGACTTTGAGAAATGATCACTAAATATGCAAGTTTTCTAACTAGATAGTTAGACACTAATCATGATGCAACATTCTATTCTAAGCTCATCTATTCGATGACTAATTCCTAGTTCTATTCTGCAATTTCAATTGAATGTCACAGAGCCTATACTCAAAGAGTTATTGGTTTCTTTTCAAGGTAGTTCTTTTGAGGAAGAGCCCTGTTTATGATGAGGAATTTGCAGAGATATTTCAGACCTTGTAATGATGTTATCTTCTATTCCTATGGTTATGGATCACTGGTGGTTTTCAGAACAAAAAGATATTTGTAAATAATGAAGGCTGTCTTGTGAATCCTATCAACTAAAGTGATCTACTGTGAAAAGGGTGACAGTGTGACTATGAGATGCAAGTGCAATGAATTAATTTAAACATGAGCTTAAGATGCTTCTAAACTAGAACAATGTTAAACTATAAGTCATCATCAAACTTGAAACGAAGTAGCTGGACATGAATTAAATGCAAAATGAAACTCCGGAGCGTTCTAACTAACATGCATTATTCTATGAAGTTACACAATCTGTTTGTTCATCATTAATGATATTTTGGAAACGTTCCTTCTTGTGGAAGAGGTAGAACAGTTCTGACTGTGTAATTGTATGCAATTGAAAGCAGATGAACTGAAAGAAAATGAAAAACTTAGTATCAAATCACGGTCATATCTTGAACTTCTTAAGGATGTCTTGGAAGAATTTCTTCTTGTGGAAGAGTGATTAGAACAAGTGCAACTGTGATAGTGAAGAGCAAAAACTACAACTAATTCCTACATCACTATAGCTATTCATCATTCATCATTATAATATGTTGGAAGAATGTCTTCTTGTGGAAGAACTGGAATGAATATAACTACAGTATCTAGTTAAAACAAATACAAATTCAACTCCTATCCTACAATACCATAGTCATTAAACATTCATCATTTTAGTCTATTGGAAGAGTGTCTTCTTGTGGAAGAACTGGAACGAATATGACTACAGTAGCTAGTTAAAAAAACAAATACAAATTTAACTCCTATCCTACAATACCATAGTCATTAAACATTCATCATTTTAGTCTGTTGGAAGAGTGTCTTCTTATGGAAGAACTAGAATGAGTATGACCACAGTAGATAAAACAAAACAACTACCAATTCAAATGCAGAACGTAAAGACAGCTAGGAAAAACTTATCTAGTTTACGCAAAAGAAATCCGTGCAAGGGGCAGGGGCCCTCTACCACTTGACGGCATTCAACTCCAAATTAAATCACGCTTTCAAGATAATTTTGTCTGCTCCATTAACGATGCAATAGTTTGAACATAATGCTCTGTGTCTTCAAAGACGTAACACAGAGTTTTCACAAAATCTAGCAGCAAATCTAACACAAAATTTCTAACTAAGCTCTCGGCCTACTCAAGAGTTTATAAAGTAAATGCAAATAACAATAATTACAATAATTTAGGAATGATGTCTTTCCTTATCCAAATCATCTTAGGAGTCTTTGAGGTGGTTGCGTGAAGGAGAAAAGACACCTGGACTGAGACAGTCCTAGTAGGAGTCTTCCTTCACAAATGTGTTCCCACGTGCATAACCGTACCCAGAATTCATTTCCTCTTCCATGATGAGCAACACACCATGTAGGCACAACGTGGATCATGCCCATATGTGTTTTTCCTCAAGAGGCCACCTGGAACATACTCAAACATAAAGGTAGCTGCAGAATCGCCGGTTAGCTACGGAATGCCTGCATTCTGCAGCTAGTTCCGGTCAAAATGCTTAACAATGGCAACAATCACAAAATTCAACAAGTCACTCATGTAAACCATTCTAGAAGTAATTTTAACTATTTTTATTGATCAATTGGGTTTAAAATAGAAATGGACAAGGAAGAATGAGGTAAAATGAGGTGAAGGAAAGCACAAATTTGAGGCTCAACAAAGAACCCCCACACTTCCCAACTCATCCTTGCAGTGGAAAAACTTTGTGAGGTATTTTGGAATACTGTCACCTTTCTCCATTTTTATTTTTCTGAGCTTGTCTTTAAGCGCCAACTTCCTCTGGTCACTTCTGCTTTGGAACAAGTCTGTCAAAGCCTTCCAAATTAAGAATGGAGTGGCTTTCCCATGAAGGCTGGACACAATGTGGTCCTTCACACCTCCCAACATAATCCTTCGACACTTTTCTACCTTCTTTTGCCATGCATCAAGTGCGGCTGCATCGCTAGAAGCAGGCTTTGGAATATCAACATCTATGAACTCCTTTAACCCATTATCATCTAGCACCACCTCCATCTTGTTATTCCAGATATTTAATTCGAGCTCCCATCAAGGGCATACTCCAATCGCAATCCATTGAAAGACATTTCAATGAATGCTCAACTTCGACACCAAGAAAACACTGCAGCAAATTCAAATTCCAGCAGCACAAAACTCAACCGCTTTAATAATTGCAATCTCCTCCAATGATCAACTGCTCTGATACCATGTAGAAATTATATAACTTGTGTTATATGTCCAAGATTATTCTGATCTCACACTATTTTAACTTCATGCAAAATACAGAATCTATTCCACCATTGATCATTTGCAGAAATTAAATCGAGATTGCAATGCACACATGAAACAATAAAAATTCACACACATTAACATAGTTGTTTAACAGGAAAGCCTAAAGCTGAAAACCCCAAATATCTGTATATAATATATTTCATAGAGATCATGTAACAATCCCCATACAAATTTGATCATATCAAGCTCTCAGTACAATACAATCTCTACACACTAATCAGACTCGATCTTGCAAATCCATGCACCGATCTTTGCCACCTGCTAGCCTGCCTCTGTTGCCCAATCCCTGCTGAAGAATGGCTATGAATGAGTTCCAATTACTCCAGCCTTGCTCATTCAATCCTCATTGGCATCTCCACTGAGTGTTGGATGCAATCAATGCATCACTATAGTCACAACTGATAGTCTATCTTGCCCTTTCACCTATCTCTCCACTGCCTCCACTGAATCGCCATGCACCGTAGTTAACTAATGTATCTTTCAATTGAATAATGAGTTGGATATTTGTGAATTAATAAACTAATCTAATTCACTCCACTCTCAATTAGTGTATCAATCAGCTAGACTAGATACAACTAGCTCAATCCAAATTTAGCTGAAGTTAAATCTGAATATAAACTCTAACTACTTTCCACCATACACCTAATAATTTGAGTTCAATCATTCTGACAATGTGTTAAGAACCTTAGAACAGTATCCTCTTTTCAAAATGTCATATTCATATATCCAACTTCAAGGTCAATAGGTTGTTGCTGAGAGTCCAAATATTATTAAGAGCTAATAATATTCGACATATCTATTTTTAGACCGGCAATCTAAAAATAGATTCCACCCAATATGTCTAAAAATAGAAGTCCATCTATTTTTCCAACTTGACCAACCATCCACAAATAGCATCCTGCAACTCATATAATATGATCGACATGTCTAAAAATAGACTTTGCGCCAAAAATAGCCTGCGGGCCCACTTAGTGAAGGCGACTCTTTTCACTAAGCTCATCATCTTGTTGAATCTCAACACGTCTGCGATCATTGAATGCATAAGATGAAAATTAAATGTAGGTAACATATAAATATTAATGTGAACATCACATGAACCTATAAATTTGAGATACTGATTGGCGTCCATCTGAATAGCTGGCAGGGGGATGTGAACAAAGCGTCCATCCCGAGAGGCTGGTAGAGAAACATCTAGTGGTTGTGCACTCGTGACTTGCGCACTGGTTTGGCTCGCCTGAATGACACTCTCTTGAATCTGGTTCACTTGTACTTTTAGTTCTTGCAATCTCACTTGTACAATTTCTAGCTCAGAATTGTACTGAAATTCCATGTCTATCTAGTGATCCTCAGTTGCAGATGTGAAAATGTTTGATATTTCATTTAGGTCATCCTCTATCAGCGTCAAGACCTCCTACCCGACCGTTTTGGAACCTTTTTGTTTTTTCTGTGATCCTCTAGTGGCCTGAGAGCCATGCTTGGTTCCTTTGGATGTTTCAGCTTTGCCTATCTCCTTTGGCACAGATCCATTTTTTTTAGGCATTGTGGTTATTTCGACAGTCTCGTGAGTTGTTGTGGGGGTGGATTCCTTTTTTTTCACTTTTTCTATGATCTTCTCTGTCACTTTATCTGGAACTATATATGTGGTTTTATCAGTTTCTTTCTCTATTGATTTTCTTGTCAGAGTGCGCTACATCATCGAGGTAGGTGGTGTCAACTAGGTCGGCGACCATTCTGCTGTCACTCTCACTAAATCATCCTCTATCACTAGATATGGTAGCTCATACCATACTCAAGCTCTACAAGACCCTTTGTGTGGATATGAATATTATGGAACTTAGCATTGAAATATGCTACCATCTTGTACTGATCATGCAAGGTAGGTGACAGTCGCAGCTCTGTCTGCACCGCTTGGTTCAAGGTGGCATCATACAAAACCTAGAAAATTTTGTTCTCTTTGGCGCGCACGGGGTCTGAGGAGTTCCAAAAAGTAGCGTAGCACGCAAATTTTCACATCTTAGGCTCAATGTATGCAAAATGTGTGTCTTTTGGGGTCCCCTAGCTAATAATTAGCACAATCAATAAGAGGAGCCAAGCATACTGGAAGGGATTGCCTTCCTCCTATGCCTCGCACACATTTTATAAGAGTTCCTTACACAGCTAACTACACCAATTGTAAAACACACCTTTTTCACAGTGTCCTACAAGCGCAATCACATGCGCATGGACTTCCTTGGGTCTGCACTTGCGCATCATCTTGCAGGCCAAGATGAGCGTACCAAAACATACTACTGGCTCATTAATTTCCTCCATAATGAATCCCTGAGTCTTTCTTGTGATGTTATACTTCTTAATTTTTTCAGCAACTGCCTTCTCATGTGCTTTACCACTAAAGTTAGCTATAGGATTGGCTCCCTTAGCAGGCAGACCTGTTATTATGTGAATCAATTCAACGTCAATAGGGATGCACTCTTCCAACCAGAACACTTCATCGTGAACTAAGGCTAGCAACTGTTTGACGCAGATATCATTTATGGGGTTGTGACCAAAATTAGGGATATGTAGCAAATTGAGCAGGCTTGCCTTGTGTAGACATAACATCCTCCTTTTTGGCTCGAGGTGTACAACGCCTTCTTCATAAGTGACCCAATCCAAATTTAGCTCTAGCGCGAGCTCTAGGAAATACTTGACATTAGCGATGTCCCAATCATCAAATCTTAGCTGTGAGATTTTTGCGAACATGTCCCCTTCCATTGGGACATTATTAGGGATCAAAGGTATTTGGATACGCACACACACCTTGTCCATATCCTTAAGCACTTTTATAGATGGTTTGTGAGGTGCAATATATCTTGGAAACCGCGAGAATTGGGATATATCCACTACCTCCTCTTCTTCCTCAATGGTATTTGGGACTTTTTCCATGGTTCTTTCAATTTTCTCTCTCACTAAAGGTCACGGTCTTGGGGTATTCTCTCAGGGAGATCTGCACTTTCCAGGGGAATGCCCCTTCTTAGTCTTAGATGGAATAGGCATTTCCATAATAGGTACTTCAGGTGCAACAGGGTCATCACCTAGTCTTGTGGCTATCATATTTTCAGGAATTACGTAACCTAACCCTGCTCAGTTCAATAAATCCTCAAACCCTGGATCCAAACCAGATATAGACACAAAAAATGCGATGGCAAAAAAGAGCTCAAAGCATAAAAATAACTCAGAAATAAAAGGGAACTATTGCAACCCCATAGGTCATATTTATACATGTGGCACATCTTCATCAACAGGTCCTTGTGCATTAACGAGGCTCCATTACGGAAAAAACGGTCCCAAATATTGAAAAATACCTTCATTAAATGCATCCTAGATGCTCCAAAAAATGGTAATAAATCTATCTTATTTGGTTTTACTGTTCCAACGGATATTTTTTGACACCTCTGCGCCCTAGTCAACCTCCTCACACAGATACCACGCGCGCACGTCGCACCTTAATATGCATTCGCCATCCCATCTGCGTAGGTCTGGTACTCCGACCATATAGTCATTTAGTCGACATAGGGTCATCCCTATACGGCTTCAGATGAATTCCATTAACATACCCAGGAAGGTATTTACCACTAACCATGGCCAGGTGCACTACTCCTCCATCAGTGAATTCCTTAACAACATAGGGCCCTAGCCAATGCATCTTCAATTTTCCTGGGTGGTTCGCAAACTTGTTTTCATATAGTAAGACCAAATCATCCTCCTTGAACACCTTTTACCTGATATGCTTGTCATACCAGGATTTTTGGTGTGCCTTTTGAAATTGCTGGTCATAATTTGTAATAAAATGATCTTCTTCCAAAGAAACCAACTGCAACAACCAGTCTTCCCAAGAATCTTCTTCAGCCATATTGGAAAATGCTACAATGCGCAGATTAGGAACAATGAGCTCCATGGGAAACACAACATCTTGCCCATATACCATCCTGAAAGGCATCCTTCCAGTCAAATTCCTGCAAGTAGTCCTATATGCCCAGAAAACGGTAGGCACCTGCTCATCCCAAACATTTATGTTAGCATTGCATACCTTAGTGAGCATGGTCTCCAAGATCTTATTGAAAGATTCAATTGCGCCATTTTCCTAAGGATGATAGGACAGCTCTTCTGATGACACATATTGAATTCTTCTGTCAATAATTTAATTGTGTCATTCACAAAATGCGTACCATGATTGCTTACCAGAATCTTAGGACAACCAAACCGGGTCACAATATTCTCAAAAATAAACTGTGCAACTATATCAATAGTACAATCCTTGATTGGTTTGGCTTCAACCTATCGGGTTACATAGTTTGTCGCAATGATGATGTAGCACACACCTCTCTTCCTTCCTAGAGGACTAATAGGCCCCACAAAATCTATAGCCCATTTCTCAAAAGCTTGCAGTCCCATCTACGGATTCAAAGGCATCTCAACTACGCATGATAGATTTCCTGTCCTCTGACAGACATCACATGCGCGAAAATGCACACAGGCATCATTGTGTAGCGTGGGCCACGATAACACAAATCACAAGATCTTCTGTGTGCTGTCCTTACCTGCATAATGACCACCGACAAATCCTCCATGAGCTTCATTCAAAATTGCATGCCTATCATATTCTAGGACATGCCTTTGTAGGACCTCATCCACACCCAATTTGTACAACTGTCGAGCAATGATGGTGAAGTCTGCTACGCGTGCCATGAGTTCCTTCTTCTGCTGAATTGTGTACTCCTCGACCACCTTTATCGCAAAGAACTGCACGTCGGGAAATCCATTGTCTATATTTGTAGGTTCCTCGCCTATTTCAATGCGCAAAAGATGGTCTGACCCAAAATTCAATCTTCCTCTTTTCACCATAATTTCAAAATCATATTCCTGGAATAAAAAAAAGCACCTTAAGATCCCCCCCCCCCCAACACAAGCTTGTTGACCAGGTACTTCAAAGCAGAATGATCAATGAACATTTTAAAGTGACCTCCTAACAGATAGTGGCAGAATTTCTGCAATTGCTAGCCCTTCACTTTCCATGGTTGAGTAGTTCTTCTCTGCGCTTGACAACTTGCGGCTTGCATAAGCAATAGGATGATCAATTTCTCCTACTCCTGGCTGTGCTAACACAACTCTAAGCGCAATATAGGAGGCATCCATATATACATGAAATTCCTTGGACCAATCTCGGAAGACCAGAATGGGTGTAGTGACCATATTTTCCTTTAGGAGCTCAAAACACTTTTTACAGTCCTTGTGCCAACAGAACGTTGCATCCTTCTTGAGCATATTTTCCATTGGCATAGTTATCAACACATATCCCTGAATAAAATTCCTATAATATCCAGTATTCCCCAATATTGAGCGCAATTTCTTAATATTCACTGATACTTCTAATTTGACTATGATTGCAATCTTAGTAGGATCCACCATTAATCCCTACTAGCAGACAATGTGTCCCAATAGTATTCCAAATGGTACACAGGAAATACACTTTTCAAATTCAAGGAGATTTGATACTTCCTACATGTATCCATCATTAAGCGTAGATTTTACACATGCTTCTTTAACAAGCCAAACACAGTCCAATAATCAAAATATACCTCCAAAAACTTGTGCATAAATTATTTGAAATAAAAAACTACCACGTGTGAGAAAATGGTAGGAGCATTCTTCAATCCAAAAGGCATAACTGTATATTGGAAGGATCCCCATTCCATAGAAAAAGTGGTCTTACTCCTATCTAGTGGCGCAATCTGGATTTTTTTGATATATTTAAAACCCATCTGTAAAAGAATATGCTTCTTGACCTCCAACATTATCCAAAATTTCATTCGAGAATGGAGTTGGGAATGGATCATGCACACAAGCATCATTCAGTTTGCACAGGTCAACACAAAGTCTAATTTCTCCCTCGATCTTCTTATCTTGCACAACCATTGGAGTTACCTAGTTAGATTCTTCGACAGGTTCAATGATGCCTGCAACCACCATTTTTTCCAAATCTTCTTTCACCTTCTGCTTATATCTTGGGTTCAGCCTTTAGGTGCATTGTTTTACTGAGCATGCATCAAGCTTCAATGTGATTTTCATCACTCCAAGTTCCCCAATGATTCCTTTCAAACCTGAAAAATTTGTAGGGAACATATCTTGATATTTTGTTAGCAACTCAACAACCTTTCGTACTGTATCATCATCCCAGTAGTCTCCAATATTTTCTAAGTTAGGTTGTTCTTCTATCCCAATATTCACCTGTCTGAGATTTAAGAGCTTTTTCACATCCAGCGAAGTGATTAAGGGCCCAACCACTACGTGCTGCCCCTCAGATTCAGGGATCATTGTATTCCTTGGATCCTCATCATTTTCTTCCACTTCTAGGTTTCTGCAATTCACAGTGGCTTTCATCTACATGTCCCAAACTGGTGGAGCGCACTCAATTAAATGATTTGTTGTATTGAATATGACTTCTTGAATATTATTCAAGGCTTGACCAATTGTATCAAATCCACTCTTAAAGCTAAATGTAAGAATAAATCTCTTTTTCATCGCAGACCATTCACCAGTGCCTCTACGCAGCTCTGTCTCCAAGTACCATTTAGTAGGCACCTTTCCCAACATGTGAATAAACATTTGGACCCATTCAGGTCTTGGTTCTGTACCCCATACCTGATTCCATTTGGCCAAATTTCGGCACGTATACTCTTTTCTAGGGTATACATATTCCATTTTAATAATTGGACATTCAAAACGCAACCTCATGATGTGCGTACATTCCTCCCAGTTACCCATATTCTCCTTATGAGTTTCCCATCATCTTTGTTGGGCCAGAGTTGTGAATTACGGATAAATCACGCTTCCCTAGATAGGTGCTAGTCTAGAACAATAGGTGAAAGACTATACAACTATTTCTCCTAACTCAGAATAGATACACAGAGAGGATTGGAGGCTTACTTGTTCAGTCGCTTCCAAATGGCTCCTTCTATCGCTTCCGTTGCATCTTCAAATTCAAGCGGTTTGTGAGCTGAATTCTTCCTGGAAGAAAGAACACTGAAACAATAGAAGATGCAATAATATATATATATATATATATATATATATATATATATATATATATATATATATATATATATATATATATTCAAGATAGTTAGCTAAATTAGTAAAGCATAAACCATATAAAACAATTAAGATCTTGCAATACGGAAAATCAAAGCCAATACATATGCATATAGGGAAAAATAAGTAGTACTCTTTATTGATGATAGAAGGAGAGGTTACAAGCTAGTGACTAATTTGAAGTGACCTTCCAGCAACATTCCAAAGCCTCATCAGAGTATAAATCTCTCCAGCAGCAGCTTCACAAATCTACCTCTCAATTGAAAATTCTCCAGCATTTCTCTACTCAAATTCTTCCTTCTCAAAAACTTAGATCTGTGCTCAATTTATAGATGAACTGTAGGTTTTTTTTCAAAAAATAACTTTCCAAAAATAGGCAAGACATGTTTCCAGTCATGTAGATGTGAAATGGACACTTGAATCTGAAGCTTGACACGTGTGAACTCTTTTAGAAGGCATTGGCCAAGTGGAGATTCTGGAACAATGAGAATTTCGCTCCCAATGTGACCAACACACTTGTGAATGTCGGGAAGTGCTTAACAGAGAAGCCTTGCATGGGGCTAACTGCATATGAAACGCACCTAGGCCCCTTAGAGCCTGTGTTGGTGAGCTCTCATATGCTATATAATAAGATTCAAACCATGGAAACCTTTGCTTGATGAAAGTCTTGCTTGATTTGTCTTTTTTCTTGTCTTAGGGCATGTAGCAACTGAAATGATAGGGAATGATAGACCCTTGATCATTGGTCCTGGAGATGATGCCCAGTTAACCAGGTCATTAGGAATGATTCCCAAATTTACCTATAACAAGTGTCCCCTAAAGCATGAGATCCAAATAATAAGAACATTTGATTGAGATACTTTACAATGTGATGAGTCTGGAAACGAAGCGGAGTGGTCACTGTTAGCCACCTATAATATTTTGTCAAAGAAAATAGGTCATTCTTGAAGCCTCCATGTGTTTTCTATCCTTCAAAATTATCTTCACTATTGTTTCTATTAGTGAATCCTGCTGTTTATGAAAGAAACTATTTTCAAAGGCCTCCATCTTCCCCATTTTCCCTCATTCATACTTCATTTTCCTTCATTCCCTTCATAAATTCCCTTTGATAAGGTTTAAAACCTCTTTTTTAACCTTATCGGACCCCCTCAAAACCTTCAATTTGGCCTAAAAAACCGTTTTTAGGCATTAAGGCCTTAAGCTCCTTTCAACCTTAGCCCTAGCCCCTTTTCCGCATGTGACTCAGAGCGAGATCCAAGCACTAGCCCTTATCGTTCATCACAATCGGAGTTTCTTTTCCCCGACTTTTCCTTTATTCTTCCTGTCTTCCGATGCGATGAGCCCCTTCTCCTCTGATCCTCTGATCTAATCTCGACCATCGAATCCACAAGAACCGATGACCGAGATTCGATCGCGCTTCGCTTTTAGCCCTCCGTCATCACACCCTTCGATTTATTCCTAACAATTGATCTCTTGTCCAATCGAACGGCCTGCAGTGCATCTGATATCGCAAACACAATCTTTCCTTTTTCTTTCCTCCGATAGCCCGATTCCCCAATTTGATCCTGGCCGTTGAATCCACAAGAACCAATGGCCGAGATTGCGTCGCGCTTCGCCCATAACCCTTCACCATCACGCCCGCTGATTAATCCCGACCGTTGATCTCCCTTTCGATCCAATGGCTAGCATCCAATCGCATCGCTAATCTTCTTTCTATCCACCAGGTCTCGAATCATTTCACCGATGAGATCACAACCATCCATTCCCTTCATCCAGTGACTCACATTGACCTCAACAATGGACCCCGCATACATTTTAACCCCGTAGCTTTCAACCCATCGCATTTCTTCCACACCGTCGGATCTGAGGCCCCAGATCTGACAGTCACCATCCAATATCGCGTAATTTTTGTGGCCAAAGTTTAATGCTTCAAAATTGTGCGATAAAAGTGGTTTTGAGAATCCACGTGACAATCGCTGAATGGAATCACGCTCCAAAAGGATATACCGCCTCCCCCCATTTCGCCACGCGAAAACCATTCCCGGTTTTCCGCCATATTGCCTACCCTCCATAACGTTGCCTTTCGCATTTTTTCCTAGCCGTCGATCTCTGAGATCGGACGGTTCTGATTTAATTTCACCCCCATCCATTCTCCATTCATCCAATCTTCCAAATGACTCCATTGAAAATATATCCACCGTTGATTGTTCTAATCTAACGGCCCACGTTCATCCTCGCACCCAAACTTCCATCTGCACCTGGTTAGCTGCTCTGTCGGGTTTTTCACCCATTTTTCCGCTGCGCTCACATTTCCCCTCACTACTCCGCCACCGTCACGAGCCTTTGAAGAAGTTTTTCCCACTCTCGCAGGTTCTTATAATAGGTTTATCTTATGTTTGCAGGTTTAATGGTCGTTCTTGCCAGTTTATCCCACAGTCATAGATAGGTGACCAAAAGGTTCCAGGGTGACGATCCTGAGCCTGGATCAATGCAGAAAGGGGACCAACAGGGTTTTAGTTCCTTGTTTGTCGATGCATCCTGATCATCGACCCTTACACGAACCCTCCAATGCCATTGCCACTTGTGCAACCATTAGCAGACAATAAAAGAGTATTGAAGAAGATTAAGAATATTAGGCACAATATTGAAGAAAAAGAAGCCTAATCCACAGTCAGCAAGGATAAAATCATGAAGATGACTAAAGAGGCTTAATGAAGCCTAAAGCACACATCAAGCCACATCAGTTATTTAATATCAGCAGAACGTTCCTCTCCAAAGAAGGACTAGCTACACGACCTCCCCCATTTTCCATCGAGCACCAGAACAATTATTACACTAAAAGAGGCTTTAAAAATTTTCAGGACAATAGTTATGGAAGTGTGGAAGACCTGAGAGACCTTCTATCACCTTACTTATCTCAGAAGACAAAACAGAGTATCGGCAGCCAGAGAGTACTTCAATGAAACATACCTGAGGTTATGGTAAATCTGACAAAGACTTTTGAACCAGCCTAAAGGGTACACACAGTTAATGCAAAGTGATTATGTAGAGTGGGCATTCGAATACTTCCTCCCCTCTATCTTAATGAATTATTTAAGCTCATATCTACTACTACTATCACTCATTATCCTATAATAACCCCAGTAAATTACATTGAAAATGTTGTTGGTTGATCGAGATTTTATTGACTGTTTTGAACTGTTATTGAGGGGAAGTAGCTGAGTAGTTTGTAATATAGTAGGCTGGGAAGAGAAGTCTGAACTGTAAAAAGCCACTGGACTCAAAGTATGTGACTGGTTTTGTACATCAATTGAACAAGCAGATTCATAGGATCCTGGTCTATATTATTGGTGATGTTTTCCTTACTGTAATTGTCTCCTTTCATGTTTTTCATATTGTTCATTATTCTCTGATAAATAATAGTAAGCATAGATTAGGACATACTGTTGGAAGTACCCTACATCTCACTGTTAATCTTTATCTCTATGTTTTCCTCTGATTGTGTATTTAAGGATAATTCTACAGAGTATAACCAGTCAAGAAATGTTGGTGAGCCCATGTCCTGCTGACTATAACTTAAAGTATTGTCCTTGAAAGATATCTTCATTTCATGCTAAGTAAATATTAAACTAGGGAAGTCTATGGTTAGCCCTGTCCTCTAGTTTCTTCTCCAACAATTTGTCTTGAAAGTTTCCCTGGAGCTAGTGTCAAAAGAAGATAAGGTTAAAAGTATTTCTCTGATCTTAGGCTTTGCTCTGTGTTTAATCTAAAATGTTTTCTAATTTTTGAAGGCAGTTATGAGGACTGCTAGATTGTTTTCCTTAAGAGTATGCTGAAAGCAAGCTAAGTTAAAAGTCTTTACCTGATATTAAGCTACCCTTTGTGTCTTTATTGGGAGTTTCCTTTGAAAGTATGTCAAAATCAGGATAGGTTAAAAGTCCTTACCTGATCTTAGGCTACACTTTGGTTTCTTTCTTTCACCTCATTTCTTAATGTTCCATCCCACCATCTATCTCAAAGAGATCCTTTGGTATAGATGAATTTCCCTGTGGAAACCCTTAGACAGTTGTTATGCAAGTAAACCATTTTATGACTCCATAGCCCAATGGATTGGCACTTCTCTTGACCTATCTTCCCATGCTGAAACATCCTACTACTTAGTTCCTTCTTCACTTCACATAACCTTCTCAGTTAATCATCTCCAACCAAACAAACAAATCAAACACCCTTGTGCTTCATAACTAGCCTAATACCATGAACTGACCTTAAAGATATATCATTCTTTACATTTATAGAGAGATCCCTCTCTGGATCCAGGAGGGCTAGATCCTGAGATCCCAAAGTGGTTTGATGTTGTCTTGTCATTTGGTATTGCCAAATCTGCCAAATCACAGGAACCCCAACATAATGGCGATTCCACTGGGGAGAAGACCAATTAGCCTCGATTTGGTATAATTGGTGATGGTGGACAACAAACCTCATTAGAAAATTTAAAATCATCCACCTGGCGACTCCAAAAATTCCTAATAGACCTAAGACTCCACTGGAGGAAGAACCTGAAACATGACCAGACATTCTAGAAGGATAGAACATTCAGGCCTGATTTGGTTTCAAGAACTCATTGTTTTTATCTACAAATATGTTCTATCCTACTTCAAGCCCGGCCAAGTGTACAAAGATGAGATCCAAATTGATTATTGGGAAAATCTCAAGCCTTAGATTTCAGACCATGAGAAGGCCTATACACCTGTGAAAAACCTAGTGAAACAAGAGCCTCATGTTGTATCTCTTACCCCTGATGAAACCTTAAAGGGGCATAAGTCCCTTGTTGCTCTACCTACACCCACAAAGGTCATATAAAGATATAAGCCTCTAGTTTTTCCTCTTATCTTCCAACCCCTTCCTGCAGAACTTACAAAAAAGTTGCCCCTTTTTGATGGAGAAAATACAAAGATCACTGTTGAGCAACACGTTCAAAATCTTGAGGATTTACTTGAATTATTTGAAATAGAAGAAGATGATGTGCATATTAGAATGTTTGCCTTATCATTACAAGGAAAGGTTAAGAGTTGGTTTAAGCAGCTTCCAGCTGCAAGCATTATCAATTTTCATCAATTTGCTCAAGTTTTCCTTGATAAATGGGCAGTCCTGGGAAATGTTTTCCTCATCCTAGAAGAATACCAAAATTTGAAAAGACAACCAGGAGAGACAATACAAGAATTTTCAGCCAGGTTCAATAAGGTATACAATGTAATACCTACTAAGATAAAACGACCTTTGGGATGGGCCCTATCACACTATCCAAGTTCTTTTGACCCTGAGGTGGAATTCCATATAAGAGAAAGAGAGCCTTCAATCTTGGAAGAAATGCAGAAAGTAGCAATTACTGTCAAATACAACATATGGTGCAGGGAGGAAAAACTAAATGTAATAAAGAAGGACCAAGTAGAGCAAGGAAGGCTGATCTTTGCAGAAACCAAGCTGTAAAAGTTGATAGAGACAGCCAACAACTTGCTAAACATAAAAGAGGAAGCATATGAGGGAAAAACTAGAAATGCTTATTCGAAAAGACCCACACCTTGTCCTCAGGAAAAACAAACCAGATCACTGCAAGACATAAGCAGCATGCAAAGCATGTATGATAAGCAGGATTTTAAATCAGAAAATGAACTTGCAGATTATTTTGAAGAAATGCTTGTTGAGAATCCAATAGGTTTGATTGGTAACATTGCTTATAATTATTATTTTTCTAGTTTTGATCTATCTGTTGATGATTTTTTCCAAATAGAAGCTAATCCTGCAAGACCATCATCAGTAGATTTATGGGAGGAAGATCATGTCCATCAACTTCAAGAAAGTAATGAGCCAATGCAGGTTATCTATGATACTGATGAAGAAAGTTATGAAAGCCTGATAGTAGACAAAGATTCATTGAATCTTCGCTCTGCTATGTATTAGATCATCAGTAATAATTTCCATGAGGGTGGAAGTCAGAAGCCTTTTAGCTTAGAGGATGAGGAAGAAAGCAATGAAGAAACTCTTGAGCAAGTTGAATATCCTGAACCTTCTCCTGAAAGGGTTGAGGTAATCAAAGAAGCCCCTGCTCAAGAATATGTTAATATTTTCACAGAGCTCAGTCCACTAAATCAAAATGCCCTGGGACTACAAGAGGACAACACTGCCAAATATGATGAGTCCTCCAATTCAGATTACAATGAAGATGAGGGAGATTTTATTTCTCAAAGGAATATTTTTCTTGATCCAGTGGAAGAAGAACCAATCCTGGTTGAAACTTACCTGCCAAATACTCCCAACCAGGAAAATGATGATTGTGCTTTCAAGAACCACACTGAAGATGCAGTGATCAAAACTGTCAAGGATGCAGATAGCCTACCAGTCATGGAAGGCCTAAAGGAAGAAACTTTATATCATGTTTTTGCTGATCTTATGGCAGAATATATGGAGGCCTTGATTGGCTCAAGTTCCCAAGCATTGACCCTGTGAAAGAACCAGATACATTAGGAGTGGTCACCAATGGTGGTGGCCTTGGTTTTGAAGACCCACATTCAAAGTACCCTATGGTTATCTCTGACAAGCAGTCAGATTTTCTATCCGTTTTTGTTACTGCTTAACTGGCTGCACTGGCACTATTTGATCACATAGAGCATCAAAGATTCTCAATTTAGAATAGGGTAGGTAGGAAATCTCAATAAAGCTCATCCTGTGAGCATTTAGTTAGTTGATGATTTTTGCTTTGAAGAAAATTCAAAAAATACAAAAAAATAAAAAGGAAAGGTTCATATATGCTCAAAACTTGAACCAGCAAGAAGAAAAAAAACAGCTCTAACAAGACCAAAACTAGAGCTAAAAGGAAGAAATAAGGTGACTCTAAAAAGCTCAAAATTTGAGTCACAAGAAGAAGGAAGGATGCTGGTGATTTTTAGATCTGAAGCCTTCAAATTTTGTTTTTAATTCCTGCAAAGTTCAGTCCATGTGCAGATTGTCTTTATGCCATGGACCCACAACAAATTAGACAGTCTAATCCTAGTTTAGTTGTGTTTCAATTTCTATTTTAGAATGTAGAGAATGAAAATATGTCAGACAATTTAATCCTAACAGATAGTAGTTTAGGTAGAGAAGCTATGAGTCCAACTATTTGATCTGGTCTCATGGAGGAATAAGGGTAGAATTAGATTAGTTTTTTCTTTCAAAAAACAATTATGATGCGAAATGTCTCCAAGTCTAAGTGAACATTGAAGAATTTTTTTTAGGATAGTAGGATGGGTAGGTAGTTGTTTGGGAAAATGTTTTCTGCTGACATAATATCCATCATGTTTGTAGCAGTTGATCAATGAAGAAAAATATGGTCAAGTACCAGGCATCTGGCCTACTTCCAAAGATCATATCTGAGATTCTTGGCACCTTCAAGAAGATGCCATCCCCATGTGGAGCCACTGTTAGCCACCTATAATATTTTTTCAAAGCAAACAGGTGGCTAAATATGTTTCTGAGTCTTCAAGAGAAACATTTCCTTTGTAAATCTATCATTCTTGAAGCCTCAATGTGTTTTCTATCCTTCAGAATTATCTTCACTGCTATTTCCATTAATGAACCTTGTTGTTTATGAAAGAAACTATTTTCAAAGGCCTCCATCTTCCCCATTTTCCCTCATTCACACTTCATTTTCCTTCATTCCCTTCATAAATTCCCTTTGATAAGGTTTAAAACCTCTTTTTTAACCTTATTGGGCCCCCTAAAAACCTTCAAATTGGCCTAAAAACCCATTTTTAGGCATTAAGGCCTTAAGCCCCTTTCGGCCTTAGCCCTAGCCCCTTTTCCGCATGTAACCCGAAGCCAGATCCAGGCACTAGCCCTTATCGCTCATCGTAATCATAGTTTCTTTTCACCAACTTTTCCTTTATTCTTCCAGTCTTCTGATGCGATGAGCCCCTTCTCCTCCGATCCTCTGATCTAATCTCGACCGTCGAATCCACAAGAACCGACGACCGAGATTCAATCGCGCTTTTCTCTTAGCCCTCTATCATGACACCCGTCGATTTAATCCTGACCATTGATCTCTCGTCCAATCGAACGGCCCGCGCTACATCTCATATTGCAAACACAATCTTCCCTTCTTCTTTCCTCCGATGGCCCGATTCCTCGATTTGATCCTGACCGTTGAATCCAAAAGAACCAACAGCCGAGATTGTGTCGCACTCCACCGATAACCCTTCACCATCACACCCTCTGATTAATCTCGACCGTTGATCTCCCTTCCGATCCAACGACCAACATCCAATCACATTGCCAATCTTCTTTCCGTCCACTAGGTCCCGAATCATTTTGCCGATGAGATTGCAGCCATCCATTCCCCTCATCCAATGGCTCGCATTGACCTCAACAATGGAACCCGCATATCTTTTAACCCCACAGCTTTCAACCCATCGCGTTTCTTCCGCACCATGGGATTTGAGGCCCCAGATCTGACGGTCACCATCCAATATCACGTAATTTTTGTGCCCAAATTTTAACGCTTCAAAATTGCGCGATAAAAGTGGTTTTGAGAATCCACGTGGTGATCGCTGAATGGAATCATGCTCTAAAAGGCAATACCGCCTCCCACCCATTTCGTCGCGCGAAAATTCCTGGTTTTCTGCCATATCGCCTACCCTCCATAACGTTTCATTTCGGGTTTTTTCCGAGCTGTCGATCTCTGAGATCAGATGGTTCTGATTTAATTTCACCCCCATATATTCTCCATTCATCCTATCTTCCAAATGACTCCATCGAAAAGATCTCCACCATTGATTGTTCTAATCTAATGGCCCATGTTCATCCTCGCACCCAAACCTCCATCTGCACCTGGTTAGCTGCTCTGCCGGGTTTTTCACCCATTTTTCTGCTGCACTCACATTTCCCCTCACTGCTCCTCCACCCTCACGAGCCTCTGAAGCAGTTTTTCCCACTCCTGCAGGTTTTTATAATAGGTTTATCTTATGTTTGCAAGTCTAATGGTGGTTCTTTCCAGTTTATCCCACAGTCAAAGATAGGTGACCAAAAGGTTCTAGGGTGACGATCCTGAGCCTGGATCAATGCAGAAAGGGGACCAGCAGGTTTTTAGTTCCTTTTTTTTCGATGCATCCTAATCATCGAACCTTACACGAATGCTCCAGTGCCACTGCCACTTGTGCAACCATCAACAGAAAATAAAAGAGTATCAAAAGAATAATACGAAGATAAGGCAAAATATTGAAGAAAAAGAAGCCTAATCCATAGTTAGCAAGGATAAAAACACGAAGATGATTAAAGAGGCTTAATGAAGCCTAAAGCACACATCAAGCCACATCAGTGATTTAATATCAGCTAAACGTTCCTCTCCAAAGAAGGACTAGTTACACGACCTCCTCCATTTTCCATCGAGCACCAGAACAATTATTTCACTGACAGAGGCTTAAAAATTTTCAGGATAGTAGTTATGGAAGTGTGGAAGACCTGAGAGACCTTCTATCACCTTAATTATCTCAGAAGACAAAGCAGAGTACCGACAGCCAGAGAGTACTTTAAAGAAACATACTTGAGGTTATGGTCAATCTGACAAAGACTTCTGAACCAGCCTAAAGGGTACACACAGTTAATGCAAAGCCATTATGCAGAGTGGGCATTCAAATAATTCCTCCCCTCTGTCTTAATGAATCATTTAAGCTCATATCTACTACTACTATCACTCATTTTCCTATAAGAACCCCTGTAAATTACATTGAAAATGTTGTTGGTTGATCGAGATTTTATTGACTATTTTGAACTGTTATTGAGGGGAAGTAGCTGAGTAGTTTTTAATATAGTAGGATGGGAAGAGAAGTTTGAACTGTAAAAAGCCATTGGACTCAAATTATGTGACTGGTTTTGCACATCAATTGAACAAGCAGATTCACAGGATCCTGGTCTATATTATTGGTGATGTTTTCCTTACTGTAATTGTCTCCTTTCATGTTTTTCATATTGTTCATTATTATATGAAAGGAAAAACAAGAATATATTAGGACATACTGTTGGAATTACCCTAAATCTCACTATTAATCTTTATCTCTATGTTTTCCTCCGATTGTGTATTTAAGTATAATTCTATAGAGTATAACCAGTCAAGAAATGTTGGTGAGCCCATGTCCTGTTGACTATAACTTAAAGTATTGTCCTTGAAAGATATTTTCATTTCATGCTAAGTAAAGATTAAACTAGGGAAGTCTATGGTTAGCCCTATCCTCTAGTTTCTTCTCCAATAATTTGTCTTGAAAGTTTCCCTGGAGCTAGTGTCAAAAGCAGAGAAGGTTAAAAGTCTTTCTCTGATCTTAGGCTTTTCTCTGTGTTTAATCTTAAATGTTTTCTACTGTCTAAAGGCGGTTATGAGGAATGCTAGATTTTTTTCCTTAAGATTATGCTGAAAGCAGGCAAAGTTAAAAGTCTTTGCCTGATCTTAAGCCACCCTTTGTGTCTTTGTTGCAATTTTCCTTTGAAAGTATGTCAAAAGCAGGATAGGTTAAAAGTCCTTACCTGATCTTAGGTTGCACTTTGGTTTCTTTCTTTCACCTCATTTCTTAATATTCCATCCCACCATCTATCTAAAAGAGATCCTTTGGTATAGATGACTTGCCCTATAGAAACCCTTAGACAACTTTTATGCAAGTAAACCCTTTTATGACTTCATAGCCTAATGGATTGACACTTCTCTTGACCTATCTTCCCATGCTGAAGCATACTACTACTTAGTTCCTTCTTCCCTTCACATAACCTTCTCATTTAGTGATCTCCAACCAAACAAACAAATCAAACACCCTTGTGCTTCATAAATAGCCTAATACCATGAATTGACCTTAAAGATATATAATTCTTTACATTTATAGAGAGATCCCTCTCTGGATCCAGGAGGGCTAGATCTTGAGATCCCAAAGTGGTCTGATGTTGTCTTGTCATTTGGTATTGCCAAATCTGCCAAATCATAGGAACCCCAACAGTCACTTGCATCAATATTACACTACATTACATCATGATATATCCTCTTTTGATGATAATTGCTGAGGATAGGCATTCCCATATTTAGCACATAAAACAATCTAATAACATGTACATAATTTAGAAAGTTGTCTTCATTGGACGGTTGCCCAGATGCAGACATGCCTATAGATATAGGCCCATGTTTGGATAACAATCTATATGTAAGGTCACTGTACAAATGATGTGTACAAAAATCCTGAAATCACATCCCAGATGGCTGAAACTAGATCCGGGGTCTTCTTATCTCGTTCACTCGATCATTCAGGTACAAGTCTAGCCATGCGAATATATGATTTGTAGTTGAACATGGAAAGACATCATTTGATTACTAGCCAATGATGCGAGTTGTTAACAAATGCGAGAGAACCACCGTTAATGTCAATGGCCCTAAAGGTACTGCAGTACATTTCGTAATGCGTTAATAGATGATTTGATGTTGAACGCCAACCAATATATTTCGGTCAAAGGTCTGAAAGCGAGGATCTTGTCGATGATGTAACAAGCCTCATGGTACTGGAATCTGATGTTTCTAAGTGAAATTCCTGGATATTGATTTGTTGTCAACATGAAGTCACCTTATTGCAAAACAAGAGTTACTGATTTCGGAGACAAGGGTATGACTTGATATAGAAATTTTTAGGGATGACGGTCATGAAAATGAAGGTTTATGAGTATTGTAGAAGGATGAGTTTTTAATCACTGGATGTGACTTCTCTTGAACCTATCGACAACACTGTGATGAGTTGGCAGCATTGACCCAAAATCAAAGCAAAGTTATGATGAACCATAGGTGTGAATGAACCGTCAAGATGATTACCCAACCCAAACAATCACGGACATGGAGTGAAAGAAGTGTCATGTTCAAGAGCGACTTGCTACCAAAAAGAAACTTTGCTTACTTTTCCCAAATTTTCCTTGGTTATTTGTCTACCATTACCTCTTGATTTTTTAACAAGCTTGAGGAGGATAACATTTGCTTGATCTATAATTCAACCCTTCGGGAGAATAATGTATCGCTATTTAATAATTTAATGAGTCTAGCGATGAATTAAAATCGATTCTTGCCATGATCGACAAGACCATCGCTATTTTATGTTTTAGCGAGGTTAACGACAGTAATAGCCCGATCCTTTTTCGTATTTAGAGAGTATGAAAAAGAGGATGAAAGAGAACTCCATAAAGTACTTTTTCGTAAATTTGTCACTCAGATCCAAAAAAGTGTAAAATAATATTTGAGAGAACCTCTTTGGTCATGTTTAGCCAAGGTATTCATTTTTCGTAAATAATCCATCTCAGTCCGGAAAAGGGTTAAATTTATAATGAGTAGATATCAATTCATTTACTTTAACGAGCTCGAAAAGACAAGTTCTTGACAATATTTTCACATTATCGGAGTCTGAAAAGAGCTAAAAGAAGACTCAAGGGGTTCCTTTTTTTCTGTTAAAAGTGCGCTTCAAATCGTTTTTTGTTTTTAACAAAGCTCGATAAATAAGGAGAAAAAGTATGCTTTGTGGTCAAGTCATTGTTTGAATAATTCTGCACGACTAATCTGTTCATCAGTTGTATTTCCTATTTAGAACAACATCAAAAGGATTAAAAATACTTGTTTAAAGATAAAAACATAATAAAACTATAGTCATAGCAATAAATTTAACTTGCAAACAATTAAATGACTATAAAAAGTAGTTTCACTATTAATTTTTACCATTCCATAGTTACCATTTGCATTTTGGAGCTCTGAACCTGATTTTTCCCCCAAACTTCCGTCGTCGATTGCGTGCAATTGGTAAGAATGCTTTGAATGCCCCTTGCAAAATCACATGTCGAATGCCCCCTGCAAGAGAAGATGCCCCCCAAGCTTCATTTCATTCATCTAAGTAGATTACTGGTTACGAATAGCTGGATGGAATGAAGGTTCATTATAGGGGAGGATTTGTTTCATTTTTTAACGAGTTTGACACTGGAAAAGAACTATTTTCATGACCTATTTCATTTTTTAATGAGGTTGACACAGTAAAAGAACTTTCCTCAAAGGTACTTGTTTCATTTTTTAAACAAGGTTGAAACAAGAAAAAATAAATGTCCTCATAACCTGTTTCATTTTTTAATGAGGTTGACACAATAAAAGAACCATCCTCATCGCCTGTTTCTTTTTTTAATGAGGTTGACATAGGAAAAAGGAACCTTCCTCATAACTCTGTTTAATTTTTTTAACGAGGTTGACACAGTAAAAGAACCATCCTCATTGTGGAGTAAGAGTAGTGAGTGTGCTCTAGAAAAGACGTAGTCTAACGGAGTCATCATTTAAGGAGTTTGATGAGCACCATAAATGATAAGTTATAACATGCGTTGACGGGTCTTCTCCAGGGTTTTCATTGAATTTTTGAATTTTAGAGGGTAATTTCTGTGAAATCACCAGCCATCAAGGAGAATCGTTGATGGGACCATCTTGATATTGTACTGAATATGTGAATAAAGGATCAAGCTGTTCAGAACTCATAAGGGAGGAACTAGATAAGATTCTAGATGATGCCATGGGTGAAGTCAACGAACAAAACATCGAAGATGAAGCAAAAACATATGTTGTTGCAACTGAAATAGTTGGTTCAGTCTCGGATGTTATCTCAACCATGGTCAAATGAACCAATGTATACCCTACAGAATCTACGGGAACTCAAAGTGAAGCAAGATAAACAAAAGTAGAGGAAGGTGATTGAGGAAAAGACTCGTACATGTAAAGCTCCTACCGAAAATGAGTTGGAGTTAAAGGTGTCTCGTCTTGTGATATTTCTTCAATCGAAATCAAATCAGGTGGAAGAACTTCCTCGTCAGGCCCAAAGTATATTTTAGGTGGTTGACTGCGTGATATGGGAGACTCAATGGCTACAATAGATTATGGAGTGACCAATAAAGAAAAAAAATTTGGCTGTTCAACTTCGGGATCAATATTTTCTCCACGCAGGGAATATTTCAACAGAAATATAAGGGGATGATAGACCCTATTTCATTGGTCCTGGGGATGATGTCCAGTTTTACCAATAATAGTTGCCCCATAAAGCACAATGGGATCTAGATCAACTTCCAGTTGAACAACTTTGGGTTCGAGAGGTATGGCCTCACAAATTAGATGGATCGTGTCCACGGGTAGCTGTGAGGACTTTGTCTCAACAACAGTAGACAAACCAGGATTTGTCGAAATAACTTTTGCCAACTCTGGTATATGGGAGGATGATGCTTCACCAAAGGTACTGGTTGTAATGGTTTTGATAGAGCAATGTCTACGCGAACGACGAGGGAAATGATTTTGTTCTTCCACGATGACTAATTTATTTTAATAAAAAAAAAAAAACAAAATAAAAGGGTAATGCTAGGCAAAATGGTTTACCAAGAAATTGTGAACTCCAGAATACCTCTCGGTGAACCAAGAAGTACGGGTAGGCAATCTCCCCGAATGCTCTGTTTGGTGTATCACAATTTACAAGGTGACCAACTTGGTTCACTATGGATGGATAACACCTAAAAGTTGTCCTCCCAAATATAGTCGAAGGTACGTGGAGGCCCAAGTCCGTATTAGTGCTGTCTGATGTGAAATCGCACAGTGAAAGCACCCCTTTATACTTATCATACTGTAACATCGCCCGATATACCCGAAAGTACGTGGAAGAGCTACGATATACTTACATACATGGAGTGAGGTATCACACTCGAAATGTATCGCAGACAAGTTAACGACAGCTGCTATGTTTTACAACACTGGAACACGTCTCTAGCCTAGACCTTCTAAATATTATTGTTATGGTTCTAATGCGTTGTTAAGTCAATTAAGATTAATTTTATGTTGATCTTGCTTAAAAAATTTCCTTTCAAAGGTTCAGCGCGATGATGTGTATGAAATTCCTAAAATGCAAGCTAAGAATGATAAAAAAAACTTTCACTTTCAACTTTTTCAATGAAAAACCTAGCTACTAAGGGAAGAGAGAAAATAATTTGTGAGCAAACAAATCAATGAATCACAAACTAAATGAATATTTCCTAATGTTCCTTTTTCAAAACACACACAATCCTACATGCAAATGTAAGTTTTTCTTTTCAGTTTCCTTAATGTTATGAATGCAGAAAAGAAACTAGGTGCACTAGATCAATAATTCAAATGCCTTTTACTTTCGAGAAACGAAGAATACAAACAACAATTTCTCTTTTGAAGGAAAAATGAGGATTTCAACAACAATTTTTCCTATCAAGGAAATGAAGATTTTACGACAATTTCCTATTTTGAAAGCAAATGATTCTTAATGTGACCATAAAAAATACTTTGAAATCAACTTGTCAATGATAAAGATTTTTTTTTTTTAAAACAACATTGAACAAATTTTCAGTCAAAGGAGGAAGAAGTATATAGATTCACTGGTCAATTGAGCATCAAACTCTTTAGAACACAACAACAAACAAAACTGAAGCAAGTTGCAAAGTCAAATTCAAGGGGATTTTGGTACTTTCAGGGAGTCAATGAAGTCTCCAAGGGGAGATAGTGCTCTACAACGTAGGCCAGGAAGGGAGATAGTGCTTTGCAAAGCACTGTGTCCAGTCTAAGGGTGCGTTGGGCACAATATACAAAGAAAAATACTACTTTCTAACTCACTGTCTTTGCAAATTAAGCTCTAAAAAAGTTTAATATTTATGTGTAACAACTACTGGGTGAATAAACAAAGCAAATCAAAGGCTAAAACACCTAGAACTAAGAGAAATTCTCCCCAACGGAGTTGCCAATTTTTTGGGCCAGAATTGTGAATTACGGATAAATTACGCTTCCCTAGACAGGTGCTAGTCTAGAAAAATAGGTGAAAGACTATATGAATATTTCTCCTAACTCAAAATAGATCCATAGAGAGGATTGGAGGCTTACATGTTCAGTTGCTTCCAAATGGCTCCTTCTGTCGCTTCCTTTGTAGCTTCAAATTCAAGCAGTTTGTGAGATGAATGCTTCCTACAAGAAAGAACACTGAAACAGCATAAGAGGAAATTATATAGATATCTATTCAAGCTAGTTAGCTAAATTAGTAAAGCATAAACCATATAGATCAAGTAAGATCTTGTAATATGGAAAATCAAAGCCAATACAGATGCATATAAGGAAAAATAAGCAGTACTCTTTATTGATGATAGAAGGATAGGTTACAACCTAGTGACTGATTTGAAGTGACCTTCCAAAAATGTTCCCAAGCCTCATCACAGTATAAATCTCTCCAGTAACAACTTCACAAATCTAGTTCTCAATTGAAAATTCTCCAGAATTTCTCTACTCAAATTCTTCCTTCTCAAGCACTTAGATCTGTGCTCAATTTATAGATGAACTGTAGGTTGTTTTGCAATTAATAACTTTCCAAAAATAGGCAAGACATGTTTCCAGTAATGTAGATGTAAAATGGACACTTGGATCCAAAGCTTGATACATGTGAACTCTTCTAGAAGGCATTGGCCAAGTGGAGATTCCGGAACAATGAGAATTTCACTCCCAATGTGACAAACACACCTGTGAATGTCAGGAAGTGATTTCCGGAGTAGCCTTGCATGGGGATACTTGCATATGCAATGCACTTAGGCCCCTTAGAGCCTACGTTGGTGAGCTCTCATATGCTATATAATAAGCTTTAAAAACATGGAAACCTTTTCTTGATGAAAGTCTTGCTTGATTTGTCTTGTTTGTTGTCTTAGGGCATGTAGCAACTGAAATGATAGGGAATGATAGACCCTTGATCATTGGTCCTGGAGATTATGCCCATTTAACTAGGTCATTGGGAATGATGCTCAAATTTTCCTATAACAATATTGCTGGAGTAGCGCACAAGCCAATATCCAAAGCATGGAATATCTTTCCTTCAGGTACAGTTCTCTCAAGCTCTCCTATAAACATGTTTACATCAGTTGAGCCATCATAGTGTGGTAAATCACGTACCTTAAATGTTATACAATGTAGAGATCTGGTCACATGATTACAACACAATGTAGACACCTCATGCAATCAGTTCTACCAATTCTCTAGTTCTTCATCAAAATATGAAAAACAAGAACTATCCTTCTCCCATTTAATATTCCCATCTGCTATTGGCTTAATCCAGTATTCCTCACGCAAAATTAGCTTATAGATTTGATTGATCTCATCTTCAGCACACACTAGTTCAGTATACCTTTGGCCTTCTCCAGGATCTAGAGGAATGATTACCTTGACTCCATTGCTTTCAAATTCCATCCTCCTTCTCTTTAGGTTGATAACACCATCCATGTCAATGGCCCAATCCAATCCTAGAAGCGTAGGATAGGGATCAGTATCATCGAAAATTTGTATGAATTCAAAGTCTACCATCACCTTAACACCATCGATATTGAACACAACTTGTGACAACCTCCCTAAAGGAATTTTATTCTTTTGATTGGCCATGCACAGTTGGATAGTAGACCATTACAGCTTTGGCTCTCCCATGTGATTCAATGTTTTCTTTGGTAGAACATTAGCATCTAACCCAAGATCTAAAACAACTTGTTCCATTTCATAAGCACCAATCTGCACGGTCATATGCATCTCCCTACCTGTTCTCTTCTTGTTCTTATATATTTTGTTGACTCCTCACTGTTCTAACATGGTCTTTTCTTTATTTGCACAATTATCTATCAATGCTTGTATATTTTCAACAACCTTCTTGTTGAGGAAAAAATTTATACATGCTTGTAGAAATGGTTTGATCTCCTCATCTCCTCCTGCTTCCTTCAATGTTCTACGAGTTTTTGATGTACTTCCTTCTATAAAGTCTTTCTGTGCTTTAATAAAGGTCTCTTTTGAAAGATGAATATTAAAGCCGTGTTTTTTTTCAAAATATTTATGGATCCATACACCAGCAACTAGTTGCTTACCTTTATCTTCAGTGGTAGCTACACCACTCCTAGTAACCACATTCACACAGGTATATTCTTCACGAGTTTCTGCGTGAACCATCTGAGGATTTTATGTCGGGGTCTGCGTCTTCTTTCCTTCATTTTAAAAATAAAGATAGAACAATATTCTATAACATGATCAAATTGTCTACAATACCTACAGGACTATCATGCTAGATTCAGATAGTCGTGTGCATAATGGCCGACATCTCCATAGTTATAGAAAATGACTAGTCCTCTTCCTCGACCAGATGATCCACATCCTTGGCCTCTTCCTCTCTCTTGGAATACTCCATGCCCAGAAGGGGATGCTGGTGATGCAGGCTCAACATGCATTCTATATATCTAATATTTATCCAAAATCATGTCATAGGTATGATAATGCTACTGAACATGCCCTAATGACAAACATAATTTTCAAAATAAATGCTTCAAGTCAGGCTGATACTTTCCAATCCTTGGCCAAGAATTTGTGTCATGTAATCCAAAAATCTAACAGATAGTGCACCAGACAAGATTCTTCAATGGACTAGGACCTCCAACATTCAAATAATTGTTGAATATAGGACACTGGTCTTTATGGTGCCCAGAAGATTTGCATTTTATACACCATACCTTTGCGCAAACCTCCTTGCCTTTGTATTTGTGAAAAATTTGAATTTCTAGATGCATGGATTCCAATTGAGTCTGAATCTATTGAGTTCCCAACACAATAGGTGTTGGGGTAGCCTCCAGTTTCATTACAACTTCCACAACCTTAGCTTGTGTAGCAATATTTTGATGATATAATGGCTGGTGTAGATGTGGGAGCAACATAGCAATGAAACATTCCTTATGATGAGTATCATCAATAACAAATCCACCATCTCTGATGGTGCGCTTCAACCTTTGATCGACCTCCCATACAAATTCATTATGCTCCTGACGAATATCCTTCATTTCTGCCACTAGCTGTGTGTATGACATAGGTTTCTTAAACTGCTCTTTTAGGGCCACTTTGATTTCTTCCAAGGCACCATTAGGGGTTGATTGAGAATAACTAATGCACCAATATAATGCACGATCATGGAGTGCAGTATCCAACTGCGCTTTTCTAATATCAATATTGTTAACTTGCTGAGCCTGCCATACGACCTCAATCACAAAACAAAAGTGATTAGTAGCCTCATTTCCAATGCCTCTAAAATTAGGTAACTTCATTGATGCAACCATATCTATTTCAGGGGGAGGTGGAGGTGGTGATGGATATGGATTGCATGGTGGACTAGGTGATCTATGATATGAGTTGATAAGTGGAGTGGATGGAGTGGGAAACAGAATCAAGGGTTTCTGATGTGATGAAATTTCTTCTTCAGTCACTTGAGCTAGCAATTTCTGGTTCAGGTTCACTATCAAATCTAGGCTTTAGAGGGTTATAAATGTTTTTTTTTTTTTTAAATTTTCAGAATCTTCGCGGTAAAATATTCCTACGCGTAGTTGTACCTATTTGATACATTTAAGCAATATTCTCACACAAACAACCCCATTCACACAATAGAATTTTCAGCAGTAATTTCAATGAGATCAAGAAATTACCTCTAGGGTCTTTGAAAAACCTTCTTTCTGCTTCAGAATAGGACACAAATTGATCAATGGAAAATTCAGTCACAAATCCTCCCAATAGGTGATCGATCCAATGATCTACCGCGAATGTGATCTTATTATCAAATTTCTCTACTTGCTAGATCAATTCAGGAGTCCACTCAGTGACTATGTCGTCTTTTATATAGTGATGGAATTCAAGTAAGTGTGACAAACACTCCTATAGTTTGTGCGCAAAGGAACAAAAGAATATTTCATGCACTTTTGTATAAATATATTTCTATACCCACTGCTCATTCGATAATTTAGTACTTGTATTATTTTAGAGTGCAAATTAAATGATCTTTCTATCCAGCCAATCTTGTAATTTGTTTTGTGACGAATGGCACAACATCAAATCTCCCTCAAAATGTTCTCGGTCCTGACAAAAAAACTATTTTTTGGCTTGAGGGGTCATGACCCAGGTTCATAGTTTATGGATAAACCAACACACCCTCCAACTACTGGCCCTTTCGGTAGTGATCTGCTTGTGCAGACCAAAGTCTCACCCAAAGCAGTATGGGGGGGTGCTAGAACTAAGGGAGAAAATAAAAAAGTGTTCCTCAACAAAATTTAATGCAAGCTTATACTAATTGTAAATAGATGCGCGCAAAAATATATAATAGAATCACAAACAATGCATAGTTATTAACTGAATAACACAAAATCACCATTTTCCTTATCGCAAATAGAAAAAATAAAACCATATCCAGATCTTAACCAGTGTAGATACTTAAACAGATCTATTAACCATCAATAATCATTCATAATCATATCGGATATCCTTGTGCAATCATCAATAAGTAAGACATATAATACGATCTTAATAGAACATAAGCAATAGCCAATTCATATGCATAACACAGTAAACTTGTCAAAATCTATCCTTTCTATTAACTTCAGATTTGTCAATCAATACATCAACTTTCCCTTAAAAAACCCGTTCGTGCACACAACTAGTGGAGTCTGCACACAACGAGGACTAGGTCTCCGTGAACATAGCCAGTAGGAGTCTCTTAACCCAACCCAACCCTTACAGACAATAATTCATGAACTTAGATTGAGTCTTACTACCTTGCTTAGACTTGATCTACTTATTTATATTGGCCTAGTGCACAGATACTATGGTCTCAATCCATCGTTTGAGGCCCAAAATTTACCCTTAAACCCATTTACATCAAAATTGGGGACTTTGACCCACCTCAAATCCCCTTGACTCCATTTGCACAACGTACACATACAAATTTATACAAAATTACTTCAAAATTTTTTCCTCAGGGGACCCCACTCCAACATGGACTGGCATAATTTTAGACAACTAAAGGGACAAATTGTTCAAAATTATACACACAAGTTTAGGAGAAGAGCAATAGTTTTGGGTGTCAATTTATCTTCTCAAGAAAATTTCTTAAAGTATATTGGGGGTTTTCACATTTATCTTAGACATACTATTCTCATGTTCAATCCCAAAAACTTATACGAGGTTTGTGTTCAAGCCACACATCTAGAAGCAAGAGGGAAACGTAAAAAATATGAGAAAAGTGATAGTTTCCTTGAGTATGAAGGTAAAGGAAAGGGTGAGTTTAATGGAAGAGGAAATAAAAATGGTTCTATTAAAATAGAGAAATATAACCTCACATGTAAACATTGTTCGAAAAATGGCCATGATGAAGGCCATTGTTGGAAACTTCACCAAGAGTTGAAGCTCAACAAACTTAAAACCAAAGAGAAGGAGAAAACAACTGCAATCATTGAACATGACTTAGGTTCAAATTCAGGAAATGAAACCAAGATTACAACAATGGGTTTGAAAGGTAAAGAAATAGAAAGCCCTAGTTATTCAAGTTGTTCTAATGTAACTCAAGATGATGATACAAGAATTGAACTCTTTCATATTATATTTGTTTCAAAACACACCAAAACAGACACACTATTTGATAGTGGTTGTAAAGCTAATTTGATTTCTGAAGACTTAGTTAAGAGGTTAAATCTAGAAATTGTTACACATTGAAGACCTTATCCTTTAGGCTGGATATGAAAAAATGAAAACTTGCAAATAACAAGGAAGTGCATCCTATGGTTTGCAATCAATTCGAACTTTCTTGACGAAGTTGAACTTGATCTAGTTCCACTTGAGATTTCAGGTATTGTTTTGGGAAGTCATTATCTTTATGATAGGAGGGCAGTATTTCGACACAATGAGAATAAGTACCACTTGTTCAAGAATGGAATTGAGTACATAGTTAGAGCAGATAAGAAGAAGAGGAGTTTGTCTCTTATACATGCAGGAGAAATGAAGAGAATAGTGAATGCAAGTCAAAATTTGGCTTTTTTAATGATGTTTTGAATGAGACCTTTCAAAAAGATGCATCAAATGCAAGATGATTTCATTGAAGTTTCTAATGTTTGTAATAAGATGTTTCAGGGCTCTAATATGTTTCCTTTGAAAAGAGACAAACAAGATGTGAAATATTTGCAACAATCCACATCAGTGTTGAAAAATGATGGAAACAAGATGTCGGTGCAAGAGAGTGCAAAGGTCAAAGAGAAAGTGCCAAAACAATTTTACAAAGAGGGCATTGGGTTCAAAATTTATTCTTGTGGGTTTCACAAAGTATTGTCTTTGAAATGGGATGCTGCATGGCGATTGATGAGCTCTGTTATCACCAAAATAGGACCCTGATAGGTTGCTGATCAGACTACCTCAGTGTAACTATTTCAAACTGATCTTTTAGCTGAGGCTTAGCCTCCTCAGCCTAAGAGGGCTCTCTCAATAGGTTTAAGATTTTCAATGAATGGTTAGATGGCTAACTCTAGAAATATAAATGGATAAAGATGTATAACTGGTTGAATTAAAAATTAGCAAGTAACTATTGGGCCATGGAGTCAAAGTAGTTTTCAACAAAACATCATAATCAACTAACATGGAAGTCAAGGCACTTAGGGTTTAAGTTTATAAGTGAAACAGTAACACAGTGAATAAACATAGTCTACAAACATGTGAAGGAATTTAGAGCATTATCTAATGAATTCTAAGTAGCACATGCTCATACCACTGCAAATAATTAGTATAAAAAGGCCATAGAAGTATCAAACACATAAAACCTTTTTCAATCTTGAGTAGTAAAACTGATCTCTGTATTAAGATGAAAAACACATAGTCTTCTCATATAACACAACTTCTTTTGCTAATAAAAATGCCAACCATGAGGAATTCAACCTCGTGCTACATATAGAGTCTTTAAAACCTTGGATTCTATGATCCACCACTAGGATAATTCGAATTTCCTTTCTTGACACCTATTCTACCCATAAAATAGACTTTTAATTACAAAATGACAAGTAAACCTAAAACAGAGTCTTATTACAAATAGGACTAAAAATCTTTAAAATATATTCAAAAAAGCCTTATCTAGATTAAATTACATCATTTTCCAAGTGTATTCAACACATGGTCGAATTTGGACTATAGGCTTTAACTCTTCATAACCATATTTCTGTCCTCCACCAAAACAGGAAACAATCTCCTATTTTCTAGGCATAGGGTCCTTTGAACTCTTGAGACTTTCTGGCCATCATAAATGCATAATTTCGAGGTCCCTTTGCTGTTAGAAAATGAAATAAAACCTTAAAAAATCCTCCATAATCTCCATCTATCCAAAACCATCTCAAACTTTGCAAAATTCATATGAAAATGTGCAAAAAGACATCTTCAGCAATTGCAAGTTATTCCTATTTTTTCCCTGAAAATTATGTCTTGGGACAGAGCCTTTATCTCTTCATCCAAAATTTATTTTGAAAAACTGAAGGAGGCTTTTCGAGACCATGATGTATTGAAAAAAAACTATCTTGGTTTTTTGAAATACCTCTCCTACTGCCCAGAAACTATCTTTGAATAACCTATATAAAACTAGAAAATCCTGATTTCTGAAAATATGGCTTCAAAGAAAGCCTTGTATCTCCGAACTAGTAACACTTGTGAGAAATGTGAGATAGGTGATTGTAGCTGGGGATTTTATTAAGAGTAACCTCATTCCTAATTCCAAAATACTTTTTTTTGTGGCCAGAAACTAATCATGAAGTTGACTACTAAAAACAGAAAACAGAGTTTTTCTCTGAATTACTTTCAGCAATTTCGTAGTGAAATTTGAGTGATAAATTTCTCCCACCTCATAATGAATTTGAAGAAAATGAAAGAGGTTTTTGTAGTTAATTATGTTATGAAGAAAAACCTCTTTCAGTGTTCAAAAATAAGTTTCTAGTTGCTTATAAAACCCTCTGGAAAAATACTACTAAAAGCAGAAAAACATGGTTTTTGATGAAAAAAGGCTGCTTCAGTGGTTTCATAGCGCGCTGCGAAAATAGAAGCGTTTTCGTAGTGAAAAACATGTTTTTTACATTGTCTGCACTATGAAAATGTGGTTTTGTGGCTTAATCAATTTTTTTTTTCAAAATGGTTTAAAATTTGACTTTCCAAACATGGTATAAGACTGTCAATGTATGAAATAAGGTTGCTAGACTTTATTTTGTGAATGGAAATGAGACTCTAACCCTATCACTTAACCCCTAAAAACTTAAAATGACTTCACACCTATCTAAAAACCATGACCAAAAGCAGATTTGACACAATGATGCTTTGAAAATTTAGGGTGTGATAACCGTGGCTCCACTTGGGATAGTGTGCCCCTGTGGTACACTAAGAACTGGTAGCTTGAGTGCTGCAATCCATTCCTTTAAAATAAAACTATGAAATTCCACCCAATCTACTTCAAATTGTACCTACTAAAAATTCTCAGTCAAACTTGAGCTTATTTTCACATTCCTACCTACCCTATCAACTACAAACTTCATTTAGCTCAATCAATATGAAATTTCCAATGTAGCCAGTCATTTGTTTTATCTGATATTTGAGTTGTTTGACTGCATTGGGACTCGAAGCAAATATGATATTGTGATGACCACTGCCACTGAAATTGTATCTGATCTTCATAGTAAAAATAAAACTGAAACACTGGAGAATAAAAATCTTCCATGTATTTAGCTATAGGATCCCAGAAAACATGATCAGCTTGATGATCCTCATAACATCCTGTAAATTCTAACAACTGATTTTTAGCCACACAAAATTTATTTTATAAGCTATCCAAATACCTTTCTGAATGATTCCCATAGACAATGTAATTTTCCTCATTATTATGATCATTATTTGAAGTAGACTGCTGCAAAGTATGACATATGTAATCAACCTTTTTCTCTGCCTGAAGGTTATAAAAATTGTCTTCCAAGATTTCTTCTTGGTATTTGCAATGATTTTCATCTTCATTATGATATGAAGACTGAAAAATCTACTGCATCACTACATCAATCTAAGAGGATGTAAGAAGATTTTCATAAGTAAATTCTTGCTGATTTCTATGTTGCCTGTCATGGGATGTTGTCCTTTCTTCTAGGTGTTGAAATGTATTGTTATGAAGAGCCTCTAAAATTTCTTCATCCATAAATTCATCATCATCATAAAAATCCTCCAAATACTGAATGAAACTCACATAATTTTTACAACAATCTTTGATCAGCAATAAGGAGGGATGACACTCTTTATACATCTCATAGAATTCATCGTGAAAATTGGTAAGAGAATATAATGAAACATTTGCTAAACCTTTATACCAAGACCATGCTTTTCCATCTAGAGTGGTCATAAACATCTTCATGAGACAATATTCAGGGAATTGAACCTTAAGATTGTGTACATGCATGTGGAACCTAACCAAATGAAGAGCATCATTGTCTTTCTTTTCATCTTTGAATATTGGAAGATCATCTAACCATTCAACCTTTGGCATAGGATTTGGAAAACTAGGGATATGAGACCAATTCATAGGGGCGTACCTAGCATTCATTCTTGCAATGGAACTCATCTTGAAACTTCATCTAGCTACTGATCTTCAAGCAGTGGAGTCACCTTCCAATTTAATTATTTGATGTGTGGAGTTGCCAAGGTAGTTTTGTAGCCTCGAACATATTCTGAGCTCCTGCTACCTTCAAGAGTTCAGCTTCATAATTTTCAGGAGATGTATATCTTCAGACTCCCGATAGACGCACCAAAATTTTATCACCAAAATAGGACCCTGATAGGCTGCTGATCAGACTACCTCAGTGTAACTATTTCAAACCGATCTTTTAGCTGAGGCTTAGCCTCCTCAGCCTGAGAGGGCTCTCTCAATAGGTTTAAGATTTTCAATCAATGGTTAAATGGCTAACTCTAGAAATATAAATGGATAAAGATGTATAACTGGTTGAATTACAAATTATAAAGTATCTATTGGGCCATGGAGTCAAAGTAGTTTTCAACAAAACATCATAATCAGCTAACATGAAAGTCAAGGCACTTAGGGTTTAAGTTTATAAGTGAAATAGTAACACAGTGAATAAACACATTCTACAAACATGTGAAGGAAGTTAGAGCATTATATAATGAATTCTAAGTAACACATGCTCATACCACTGCAAATAAGTAGTAGAAAAAGGCCATAGAAGTATCAAACACATAAACCCCTTGTGAATCTTGTGTAGTAAAACAGATCTCTGTATTAAGATGAAAAACACACAGTCTGCTCCTATAACACAACTTATTTTGCTAATAAAAATGCCAACCATGAGGAATTCGACCTCATGCTACATATAGAGTCTTTACAAACTTGGATTCTATGATCCACCACTAGGAGAATTCGAATTTCCTTTCTTGACACCTATTCTACCCATAAAACAGACTTTTAATTACAAAATGACAAGTAAACCTAAAACAGAGTCTTATTATAAATAGGACTAAAAATCTTTAAAATCTATTAAAAAAAAACCTTATCTAGATTAAATTACATCATTTTCCAAGTGTATTCAACACATGGTCAAATTTGGACTGTAGGCTTTAACTCTTCATAACCATATTTCTGTCCTCCACCAAAACAGGAAACAGTCTCCTATTTTCTAGGCATAGGGTCCTTTGAACTCTTGAGACTTTCTAGCCATCATAAATGCATAATTTCGAGGTCCCTTTTTTGTTAGAAAATGAAATAAAACCTTACAAAATCCTCCCTAAGCTCCAGCTGTCCAAAACCATCTCAAACTCTCCAAAATTCATATGAAAAATGCAAAAAGACATCTTCAGCAGTTGCAATTTATTCTTGTTTTTTCCCTGAAAATTAGGTCTTGGGACAAAGCCTATATCTTTTCATCCAAAATTTATTTTAAAAAAATGAAGGATTATTTTGGAGAACATGATGTCTTGAACAAAAACCTATCTTTGTTTTTTGAAATACCTCTCCTACTGCCCAGAAACTGTCTTTGAACAACCTGTATAAAACTGGAAAATACTGATTTCTGAAAATATGGCTTCAAATAAAGCCTTGTATCTCCCAACTAGTAACACTTGTGAGAAAACTGAGATAGGGTATTATATCTGGGGATTTTATGAAGAGAAACCTCCTTCAAAATTCCAAAATAATTTTTATTGTGGCCAGAAACTAATCATGAAGTTGACTACTAAAAACAAAAAACATAGTTTTTCTCTCAATGACTTTCAGCAATTTTGTAGCGCATGTTGAGTGATAAATTTATCCCACCTCATAATGAATTTGAAGAAAATTAAAGAGGTTTTTGTATTTCATTAGGTTAGGAATAAAAACCTCTTTCATGTTTCAAAAATGAGTTTTCAGTTGCTCAAACAACCCTCTGGAAAAATACTACTAAAAGCTGAAAAATAGGGTTTTTGATGAAAAAAAGGCTGCTTTAGTGGTTTCGTAGCGCACTATGAAAATAGAAGCGTTTTCATAGCGCAAATCAGGTTTTTTACACTGTCTGCGGTACGAAAACATGGTTTCGTGGCTTAATCAATTTTTTTTCAAAATGGTTTAAAATTTGACTTTCCAAACATGGTATAATACTGTCAATGTATGAAATAAGGTTGCTAGACTATATTTTGTGAATGGAAATGAGACTCTAACCCTATCACTTAACCCATAAAAACTTACCATGACTTCACACCTATCTAAAAAACATGACCAAAATCAGAGTTGACACAATGATGCTTTAAAAATTTAGGGTGTGATAACAAGCTCCATCATTAGACATATTTGGAGGGGTTAATGGTCACCTTTTTGCCTTCTTAGATCTATTTTTCTTGCATTTTTATTATTATTTGGTTTTATGATGCTATTATAGGTGGTGATTAAGGCTAACATACTCCAAGTGCCTAATATGAGGTTGAGTGCAGAGAATCATGATTTATTAATCATTTTTATAAGGATTTTATCTAATGACTTGGAGGAGACAACAAGGAGAAATTATTAGAGGATTGTCCACCATCCTTAACTCTCAAAGGCAACCAAAGGATCCACAAGGATTCTCTCCAGCAATTAGAATTCCAGGGGCAGCCAAGCACTCAATATTTGTTTACTTGGAGTCAAGTGGACTCAATCACTATTTTCTAGGGAGCTATTGATAACTGCGTTGTAGAATAAATATAGTAGAGATAGAGTTAGGAAGAGTTAGTTAGTTAGTCAATTATAGTTGGAACTTTGTTGCAAGTTATTGAGTTTTTATTCAATGATCAAACTCTCAGAGATGTATGAGGTTATTATTTTAATGAAATGAGCCGACTGATTTCCTTTTACTGATTTTAAAATTCAGAGAGCTAGGCTTGTCGGTGTTAGGTCCCTATATTACTAGTATAGTCCATTATTGTTGTTAGTGTAACCTCCTTATTGTTATTATTGTAGCCCTATAACCCCCATATTGTAATTATTGTGCCCTTAAATTATTATTTTTAGGTTAGCTAGGATTACATTATGGCCCCCTGGACTCCTATATATAGAAAGGAGGTTTTGTAATTTGTATCATCCAAGAATTGTTCATTCATGTAATGTATTGGAGGTTGCCCCCTCAAAGTGGCTTATTTTAAGGTGTTGATATCTCTTTTCTTCTATTTTTGGAGTTGGTTTCTCAACATTTGGTATTTCTAAGGGATCTACATTTATGGACCCAATTCAAAAGCTACATGGAAACTCAAGGGTTATTGTGAGCGACCGAGATTCCATTTTTACTGGAAATTTTTAGATGAAGTTATTTTCTTATTTGGGTACTCAATTAGCTCATAGCTCATCTTATCATCCTCAATCTGATGGTGAAATTGAGATAGTAAATAAATTTTTATAAGGATATCTTCGTTGTTTTGTATTTGATAAACAAACATAATGGGTCAAGTGGCTACCTCTAGCTGAATGGTGGTATAACACTTCCTTCCATACTGCAACAAAAATGACCCCATTTATGACACTTTATGGATATCATCCACCGTCCATCACATTATCTTTATGTACAATTAGTATACAATAAGCATGCATACATCCAAATTCCCTTGATCTCACAATATTTAACTTCTTTCAAAATACAGAATCATTCCACTGTTAATATTTTGTGGAAAATTAATTGCAAACACATGTGAAGCATAAATAAAAATAATCGCATGTAACACAATTGTTTAATGAGAAAGCATGAAGTTGAAAACCCAAGCTATCATATATTATGTATCATGGAGATCATGTAACAATCTCATACAAAGATTAGTACATCAAGCTCTCAGTACAATCAATTGTCACACACTAACGCAGAAGAAATATGCAAATCCATGCACCAATATCTGCCCTATTGCTAGCCTACCTCCACTGTGCAATCCATGCTGAAGAATAGCTCTGAATGAATTTGAATTACCCTTGCCTTGACTTAAAAATCCTCATTGGAAACTCCATTGTGTGTGTGGTGCAATCAATGCATCACTATAGTCACAACAGACAGTCCATCTTTCCCTTTCACCTATCTCTCCACTGGGTCTCCACTGGAACTGACATGTACTGTAGTTAACTGCTGTATTGTTAAGTTGATTAATGAGTTATTATTTGCGAATTAATTAACTAATTAATTCCACTCCACTCTCACTAGTGTATCATTCAGTTAGACTAGATACAACTAGCTCAACTGAGTCTAACTGAGTTAAACTGAATACAACTCCATGAAATACTCTTCCAACTCTGTTATAACTTTTCCACTTCAGTTCTAACTGAGTCCTCCATGCATGAACCACTAGTAAATCCTAGGAATTGCGTAATTCCTTCAGCCCACTGATTTTCCAAATCTGTGCACTGAAATTAAGTGCTCCAAGAGAATACATTGTTGTTTATTGTCTTTATTATTATTAAGAGCTAATAATAATCGAAACTTCTATTTTTAGATCAATGATATATAAATAGACTTCGCCAAATATTCTAAAAATATAATTTCATCTATTTTTCCAACTTGATCAACCATCCAAAAATAGCATCTTGCAACTTCTGAAATATGATCACCATGTCTAAATAGACATAGTCTAAAAATAGACTTGTGCCAAAAATAGCCTGCGGGCCCACTTAGTGAAGGCGACTTTTTTCACTAAGCTCATCATCTTTTTGAATCTCAAAACTCCCTCTCAACAAAATAGGGATTATCTTTCACCCCGATCCTGCCTCTATGGTATTCGAATTTGCTCCTGGTGAGCGCCTTCGTCAGAATATCTACATCCTGATCTTCCATAGGAATGTACTGAAGCAACATGATCTTCTGCTGCACACGATATCTGATATGATGATACCAGATATCAATATGTTTATATCTATCATGAAACACAGGATTAACCGAGAGTTTAATGCAACTATGATTATCACAATGTATCACTATAGGATCTAAATGTGAACCGAACAAACCGACCAGGATCTTCCTCATCCATATAGCCTCACATGTAGCTTGACTTGCTGCCATGTATTATGCTTCCGCTGAACTGAGTGCCATAGATATTTGTTTCCTACTGTACCAAGAAACTGTTGTAGATCTGATACTGAAAATCCCTCCTGATGTGCTCTTTCTGTCTGTTGGGCTACCTGCCCAATCTGCATCCATAAAGCCATGAAAATTCACCTCATCCATCTATATGTACCATAAACCATACTCAGATGTGCCCATGAGATACCTTAGGACATGCTTTCCTGCCTTCCAAAAGATTTTGGTAGGCTTAACCATCGCTTTTGAAAGCTGGTTCACCGCATAGCATATGTCCAGTCTTGTATTAAATAAATACATGAGTGAACCCACCAACTATCGATAAACAGTGGCATCCACTACCTCTGCCGATGTAGCATCCTCTTTCCTCCAATTTCTTGGAAGAGGAGTGTCGATAGGCTTGCAGCCTTGCATGTGAAAATTCTCCAGTATCTCCTAGGCATACTTTCCTTGAGACACAAACAGTTCACCTTCTCGCTGCCATATTTCCAATCCAAGGAAATAATGAAGGATACCCAAATCCTTCATCTCAAACTCCTTTGCATGATTTTCCTTGCATGAGTGTATCAACTACTCATCACCCGTTAGTATTAAATCATCAACATAAAGAACAATGATTAAAATCTTACCCTCCACCACAATTTGGTACAAGTTTGCATCTGCCTCACTCTTGGTGAAGCCAAGTCCAGTGAAATAGCTGTCTCTCTGAGTGTACTAAGCATGAGGTCTTGTTTCAGTCCATACAATGCTCTTTTTATCCTACACAAATGCAACTCACTGCTGAAGATCTCAATCCTTCAGGCTACTCAATGTACACCTCTTCCTCAATGATCCCATTAAGGAACACAGTCTTCTAAATCCATATGATGAATGTGCCAACCCATCTGTGTTGAGAGAGCAAGGATGGTCCTTATGGAAGAATACCATGCAACAGGTGCAAAGGTTTCTTCATAATCAATCCCCTCGATCTGTGAGAAGCCCCAGGCAACAAATCTTTCCTTACTTCTCGATGCTCCCATCAGAAGCTTGCTTTACCTTGTAGATCCATCTTGATCCTACCACTGATTTTCTCACCAGTCTTGGAACAATATCCCAAGCATTTTTTCTGAAAATGGAGTCATACTCCTCCACCATGTCATCTACCCATGTGGGCTCCTGCACCGCTTCTTCAAAAGAATATGGATCTGTCATGATACACTTGCTCATAAGAGCCATGTATCCAGTAAGTCGGTCAAGTGTCTGTCTCTGTATTCACTCTGATGTAGGGACTCCTACATTATGTGTTGCATCAAGATTCAGTCTCTCAGCTTCTGCGATACGATTTCTGCCTTGTTTGATGTTTGGTTCTACATGAGTGGACTCCTCCACTCCATGAATCTCTTCCTATGGCTAATCCACATCTAGAGGCTCATCTTTGGGAACAAGAAGTTCCTCCTTTGCATGCAAGTGTAGCTCCCTCTCAAGCGACAACTTCATGGCTTTCACCTCATTTAATTTATATCTCGTCACACCACAGTAATTTTACTGTCTGGAAAATACACATGATAATTATGGGGTGTTTCTATGTACCCCAAAAATATCCCAACTTTTGCAGTCGGCTCCAGCTTCTTCTTGGCATCCTTTGTCACATGAATGTAAACAGGTGAGCTAAAAATCTTCAAACAAGAAATATTAGGCTTCTTACTAGTAAAATCTTCTTCAGGTGTACTCATGCCAAGTACTCTATGAGGACAATGGTTTTGCACATAAACCACAGTGTTGCATGCTTCCACCCACAAGTGCATTGGTAGGCCCTGGTCATGCAGCATCGCTCGTGTAGCACCCACGATCGTTTTGTTCTTCCTCTTCGCGACCCCATTTTGCTGTGGGTTATGAGGAACTATGAGTTCTCTTCGAATTCCTTCTTTGTTACAGAAGTATTTGAATTCACTCGAGATGTATTCACCACCATTATCGCTCCATAGAGATTTCACTTGCTTCCACGACTCCTTCTCCATCAATGCTTTGAACTCACAGAAATTTGAGAACGTTTCGATCTTCTCCTGCATGAAGAATATCCAGCATCTATGAGAATATTCATCAACAAATATAACATAATACCTATGTTTTGTTGTTGAAGCAACCGATAAAGGTCCACACACGCCTGTGTGAATTCTCTCCAGGATCACCGAAGCAGAGTTCTCCTTCTCATGAAAGGTGGTCTTTACAAACTTACCCATAGTACATCCGTTGCACTGATCTAACTGTGCAAGAGTACCCTTGGGAAGTCCAATAGAAATCTACTGCAAAATCTTCAAAGTGCTATGATGAATATGGCCCAATATCCCGTGCCATAATTCACCCTCATCTCGGCTCACCACTTCTTCTACTTTTCCCACCATTGCAGCGCAACCATCTACCTCGAGCTTGTAGATATTCTTAACTCTAATCCCTATCTTCTTGGTTTGACCCATTATTTTATGTCAAAGGAAGGATTTTCCCTCACTGAAAACAACATCATAACCTTTGTCTTCCAACATTGCGACGGAGACCAAGTTCTTCTTCAGACCTAGAACATGCACAACATCCTTCAACAAGAATGGATTACTGGACTCCCTCTCAAAGGTAATGGTCCCAATTCCAGTCGCACTGTATCGACCATCGTCGCCCATCTCTATATACATCTAGAGGTCCTTCTCCTCCAAGTCACTAAACAACTCCTTGTCTCCAGTCATATGGAAAGATGCACCACTATCAAGATACCACACTGATACCATATAGCTTGAAACCAGGCATGTGATCAAAGATAAATCAAGTTCAAATTGTGAGGCTAAGGCCTCTCTAGCTACAGCTCCAGCAACCTTCTTTTTCTTCTTCTTCTGTGGGCAGTTAGTGGAAAAATGCCCATATTCGTGACAGTGAAAACACTTCACCTTGGAAAAATTTCGTTTCTTGCCCTTAGCATCGAATTTTGAAGGAAATTTCTTCCCCTTCCCTTTCCTTGATTTGGTAGCCAAAGCGCAATTCTCTTCATCTTCTTTCTTCGATGAAGAGCCATCATTGGTACCCCGCCTTATCTCCTCCTACATAAGATCCGACCAAAGTCGCTCCCATCCTGACAGTTTCTCTTTTCCATTGACAAAGCCTTCGTAGCTATGCCAAATTTTTGGAAGCCCAAGGAGAGCCAAGCTCACCAAGTCTTCATCATCAACAGTAACCCCCACACTTCCCAGTTCATCCTTGCAGTGGACAAACTTCGTGAGGTATTTCGGAATACTGTCGCCCTTCTCCTTTTTTATTTTTCTGAGGTTGTCTTTAAGCACAAACTTCCTCTAGTTGCTTCTGCTTTGGAACAAATATGTAAAAGCCTTCCACATTAAGAATGGAGAGGATTTCCCATGAAGGCTAGACACAATATTTTCCTTCACACCTTCCAATAGAATTCTTCTTGTCTTTGCTATCTTCTTTTGCCATGCGTCAATTAATGCAGCATCACTAGATCTCGGCTTAGGAACATCGCTATCGATGAACTCCTTAAGTCCATTATGCTCCAGCACCGCCTCCATCCTATCCTTCCAGGCTGTGTAATTCAAGCTCCCATCTAGAGCATACTCCAATCGCAACCCATTGAAATACATTTCAATGTTTTGCACCAAGAATCTTCTATAGCAAATTCGAATTGTCCACCAACACAAACTCAACAATTCTTCACAATTGCAATCTTCAAGAATTAACACAGCTCTGATACCATGTATAAATTTGTATACACTAAGCATGCATACATCTATATTCCCCTGGTCTCACAATATTTAACTTGTTGAAAAATACAGAATAAAAAATACAGAATCATTCCATTGTTAATATTTTGCGGAAAATTATTTGTAAACACATGTGAAGCATAAATAAAAAAAATCGCACAAAACACAATTGTTTAATGGGAAATCCTGAAGCTGAAAACCCAAACTATCATATATTATGTATCATGGAGATCTTGTAACAATATCATACAAAGCTTATTACATCAAACTCTCAGTACAATCAATCATCACACACTAACATAGAAGAAATATGCAAATCCATGCACCAATCTCTGCCTTCCTGCTAGCTTGCCTCCACTGCGCAATCCCTGCTGAAGAATAGCTCTGAATGAATTTGAATTACCCTTTCATTGATTAAAAAATCCTCATTGGCAACTCCAATGTGTGTGTGATGCAATCAATGCATCACTATAGTCACAACACGAAGTCCATCTTGCCCTTTCACCTATCTCTCCATTGGGTCTCCACTGGAACTGACATGCACTGTAGTTAACTGCTATATTCTTTAGTTTATTAATGAGTTATTATTTGTGAATTAATTAAATAATTAACTCATTCCACTCTCACTAGTTTATCATTCAGTGAGACTAGATACAACTAACTCAACTGAGTCTAACTGAGTTAATCTGAATACAACTCCATGAACTACTCTTCCAACTCTGTCATAACTTTTCCACTTTAGTTCTAACTGAGTCCTCCATGAATGAACCACCAGTAAACCCTAGGAATTACATAATTCCTTCAGCCCACTGATTTTTCAAATTTTTGCATTGAAATTAAGTGCTCCAAGAGAATAAGTTGCTGTTTATTGTCTGATTATTATTAAGAGATAATAATAATTGACACTTCTATTTTTAGATCGATGATCTATAAATAGACTTCACCCAATATTCTAAAAATAGAATTTCATCTATTTTTCCAACTTTATCAACCATCCACAAATATCATCCTACAACTTCTGAAATATGATCACCATGTCTAAAAATAAACATAGTCTAAAAATAGGCTTGCGCCAAAAATAGCCTGTGGGCCCACTTAGTGAAGGCGAATCTTTTCACTAAGCTCATCATCTTGTTGAATCTCAACACTTTAAGAGAAAATTTGAAGGTTCAAGAAGTGGAATATCACATTGAGCATCAACAAGAAGTTCTCCAACTCTTAAAGGATAACCTGAATTTGGGAAAAAATTGAATGAAACAATTGCAGCAAGACGAACATCAGTAATGAGAAGTTTTGATGTAGGAGACTCGGTATTTTTACGGCTACAACCATACAAACAAATGTCCCTCAAGCAAGCTAAGAAGGATAATAAATTATCGCCAAAGTACTATGGTCCTTACAAGGTGTTGCAAAATATTGGTACTATGGCATACAAATTGGAGCTTCCTGCTTCTTCATGAGTGCATCCAGTTTTCATGTTTCATGCTTAGTAGTAATAGAAGGTATTATTCATTAAAATAATATTTAAATTGATGGTGATAGGTGAAAAATTACATAGCCTCAAGCAGCTCTTTTTTAGAACTCCTCGATGTACTAAAGATTCATCACCCCCGCAGTATCTTCCCTGGTGGAAGAACTTATCCACTAAAGATTCTACATGGGAGGATGAGAATTTTATACAGAAGCACCTAGAGCTACTCAAGCATTGAGGACAACACTTTTTTGAAGGAGAGTGGCATGTTAGGTCCCTATATTACTAGTATATTCCCTTATTGTTGTTAGTGTAACCCCCTTATTGTTATTATTGTACCCCTGTAACCCCCTTATTATTATTATTGTGCCCTTAAATTATTATTGTTAGGTCGGCTAGGATTACATTGTGGTGCCATGGACTCCTATATATAGTAAGGAGGTTTTGTAATTTGTATCATCCAAGAATTGTTCACTCATGTAATGTATTGGAGGTTGCCCACTCGAAGTGGCTTATTTATAAGGTGTTGATATCTCTTTTCTTCTATTTTTGGAGCTGGTTTCTCAACAGTGGGTTAGGGCCTAATCCACGTGCCTCAGCCTCTCTGTTGTACCTGTTATTTTCTTTCTATTATTTCATTAGCTCCGTATTCTGATAATTGCAATTATGTTTCAATTTGCTACTTAGTGTTGCTTTCAGTAGGCTGCTGTAGTTTGAAATTTGTTTGTGTGTAGTAGAATAGAGGAAAAACTCCAAAAGCTGTGGTCAAGCCTCCCCCTCTCATATCTGGCAATAGAGTTCGAGTAGGGTAGACCTTCCCATAGGCCCAAAACATTGATTTGTGTTCACTATTTCCATATCTGCATTACGCTTCTAAACCTTGCTTCTGCGCCTCCATTTCCTCTTGTTTTCTGCTCATTCTCAACTGCTACACCCACATTTTCCCCTAACAACATTTAAACCCTTCAGCCACCTTATTCATTTATTTTTATTGTTCATGGTTGCCTTTACATTTTTAACGCTAAACGCTTGAAAATCCATTGAAACCCTTCTCAAGCCTTTCCTCCTTGAAATCCCCGCTACTATACTTCGCATTTCACATTTCACATTGTTTAACTCATTCCTATTAACACTTACCGCTCTTATCACCAATCGCAATATTGCGACATCGCATCTCTCAGATCACAACCTTTTCCTGTTTTCTTTCCAACTTACCACAATTTTCGCATCGCAATCGCACTTCGTAACTATTTTCCTTTTTCTTTAAGACTTACTACTCATCGTTGCCGATTGCGATCTTGAAATATCACATCTCGTAAATCACACCTTTTATCCTTTTTCCTTTACACTTACTGCTTGTTTTCACTGATTGCGATCTTGTGATGGTGCTCTGCCACCAGTCCCATCGCCACGTCACCTATCACACATCGCACTTCACACCATTTAGTTGGTCTTCATTACACTTACCACTTGTTTCTGCTGATTGCGATAATGTTATCGCACTTTGCCGCTTTTCCCCACCACACTTTGCACATCGCATCATTTAGCCTGATTCATTAATGCTTACCGCTCCAATTTTGCGAAGTTGCAATTGTGATATCACATATCGCAACTTTCGCCTCCATCACATCTTCACCATAGCATATTTCCATTCATTTCCGCTCCAAATCCATTTCTGCCATATTATAAGTTTTTCTAAGGTTTTAACCCTCGCTTTCCACTTCTCAGCCCTGTTTCATGCGCTAAGCCCTCAATTCGCCACTTTATCCCTTTTCTTCCCTCCAAGTTGCAAATCAACCACTTTTCAAGTAAAATTAAGTCATGGATAGCTTAGTTGCATGGATAGAAGCATGTTAGATAGACTATAGGATAAGTAGAGTGAATTTAGCTAATTTGCCATGTTAAGTGTGGTTTAGAATTAGTTTCCTTTCTGTCATTTATTTCTAGCAAGTTAAATTAGTTTCCTTTTTGACATTTATTTTCTGCAAATTAAATTAGTTTCATTCTTGTCATTTCTTTTCAGCAATTTAGTTTTTAGTTTTTATCATAGTTTAAGAAATATCACCCTTTTGTAAAGGAGAAGAGGATGACATGAAAAGAGTGCATCTGCTGTGTATATAGCACTGTCACATCCAAGTTTGTACGAACCCTGGGCTGATAAAGTAAAGTAGGGAAGCCCTTGGGAGTTGTATCACTCTTGGTGCAATACCAGGGCTCACCACTTTTTGGCTCCGTTGCTGGGAGGTGTCTAGTATATGCTTTGATTATGTTTTAGAATTATTTTATGCTTTATTTTCTTTTTCGTGTCATTTTAGAAATATTAAAAAAGTTCAAAAAGATTTGATTTTTGTGCCTCGTAGGACTAGGAATACTCAAAGGAAAATCTTACCTAAAACCCCCACATCACCTCCTAGCCACCCTTCACTCTTCTTCAGTGGCAGTGAGATTGAACCCCTTATAGGAGAGCCTTCTTAATATTTTGAGGATCCTATTGGGGAAGAAGAATAAGACCTTGTTTCAACTGAGGGACCTGCTTTACCTATCTTAACCATGGCTGGGATCGATAGAGCCTTTCCCATAAGAGAGGTAGATGGGGAAACTAGGACGAAGCACATTAGCCCCTTAGCTCTTCCACACTTTTATGGGCTTACCTATGAGGACCCTGACACATTCATGTTTGAATTTGATGTTGTCTGTAGGAATTATGAATACACCTTTAATGATCATAAGTTGAAGCTATTCCCATCCACCCTTAAGGATGCAGCCTTGCATTGGTTCATGGGTCTACCTGGGGACAACATAACTACTTGGGCACAGATGGAAGAGACCTTCAACAACAAGTACGGAGACTACTGTAGGTCCAAGGAAACTAAGGATGAGATATTTAGGATGACTCTAGGGCCTGATGAATCCCTAGAGGACTATGAAAAGAGGTTTCAATTGAACTATAAGAGAGCCAAATGTACTCGTGATCATGCATCACTTAAGCTTGTACTTTTTTGAGGGATCAAAGAAGAGACAATAGAAACCTTAAATATGATATTAGGAGGAGATATCTACCAGCTTCCTTATGAAACAATAAAAAATGTCTTCCGAAAAAATTCTAGGGAATTTAGGAAGAAGGGGATAGCTAGCTAAAATACATCCAATACCACTTCCTCTTCCCCCTCCATCAAACATGAGATGGAAACATGCTAGAGGACTTCAAGAGTGACATGCTGCACACCTTTTCTTTGAAATTGGACACAATGCAGGTCAAACAAAAGCAAGAGGAAGCAGAAAGAGCCCTGGCCATATTTTTTCCTAGATATACCCAGAAGCACTCAAGAAATGAATGTCCTGAGAATTTCATAGAGATTTTCTTGGTTTGTGAATAGAATCATGCCATAGAAAAGTGGCCCTCCTTACATGGACTTAAGGTTGTATATCAAGGTGGGGAAGCAATGCCAGAGCAACTCTGTTTCATCAACCAGAGAAGGCCTCAAGGCCCTCGACCATATCAACAAGGTATGTAAGGTGCACCTTACTATTACTATCACAACAATAAGAGTGCACCCATGGAACCTTGGTACACCCCCACTCCTCCATCCTAGTATACACCTCCTACTTGGCCTTACAACCCTTCATATCATCCTTAGCCACTAAACCAACCATTCTAGTAGCATGTTCCACAAAAACCTCAGTGGAACAGTCCATCCCAAGGGTGGAGGCCTCAACAAAATCAACCACCTACTCTAATGCCTCCACCCCAAACTCAACCTCAACTTACTCATGCTGATCCATCTAGGCTACCCAAAATACCTGCACATCCCAATCTGAACCCGAACACAAACCGACACAACAGGCTCCCAGTGGAGAAATATCCTATCCAGCTTATGATGTAGAGATACAGGAGGTTAATCTCAAGCCAGGAAGAGTACTCCAAGATAATCATCCTCCATCTCCACCTTGTTATAGGTCAATTTTGGCACCATTCCCAATGACCTGGTTAACTGGGCATCATCTCCAAGACCAATGAATAGGGTCTATCATCCCCTATCATTTTAGTTGTTATATGCCCAAAGACAAAGAACAAGACAAATCATTAAATACTTTCATCTACAAAGGTTTCCAAGATTTGAAGTTTATAATATATCATGTGAGAGCTCATCAACACTGCCTCTAAAGGGAATAAGTGCGTTGCAGATGCAAGTAGCCCCATGCAAGGCTGCTCTGTAAAGCACTTCCCGGCATTCATAGGTGCGTTGGTCACGTTAGGAGTGAAATTCTCATTTTTCCGAAATCTCCACTTGGCTAGTGCCTTCTAGAAGAGTTCACATATGTCAAACTTTGAATCCATGTGTCCATTTGACATCTAAAATATTGGAAACATGTCTTTCCTATTATTGGAAAGTCATTAATTGTAAAAATACCTTCAACTCCTCTATAAATTGAGCACAGATCTTAGTGTTTGATAAGGAAGAATTTGTGTGGAGAAATGTTGGTGGAATTTCAACGGAGGGGTTGATTTGAGTGACATATTGCTGGAGATATCTGCATTGTGATGAGGCTGGGATGCTGCTGGAGATGGTGACACTAAATCAATCACTGGGTTGTAACCACCCCTTCTATCATCAATAAATATTACTGCTTATTTCTCTCTATATGCATCTGTATGAGCTTTGATTTTCCATATCATGATTTATTAGCTGATTTATATGATTTATGCTTTATTGATCTAGCTAAATAACTTGAATAGAAATATGTATTATTTCTATCTCTTGTTGTTTAGTGTTCATTCTTGCAGGAAATATTTTGCACAACCAGCTAGAATTTGAAGCTACAGAAGGAGACTTTGGAAGTGCTTGGATCCAAAGTAAGCTTATTATTTCATTCTATGTGTATTTTTATAGTTAGGAAAGATAGTCGTAAATTATTTGACCTATTGTTCTAGATTAGCACCTATCTAGGGAAGAATGATTTTTCCGTAATTCATAATTCCGCATAACAAATTGGCAACTTTGGTGGGGAGATTACTCTTTATCCTAGGTGTTTTAGCCTATGATTTTCTCTGTTTATTCACCCAGTATTTGTTACTCACAAAGATTAGGCTTTTTGAGATCCAAATTTGCAAAAGAAGTGTGTTAAACAACTGTGTTTTTCCTTTTACATTGCACCCAACGCACTCTTGGATAGGACACAGTGCTTTGCATAGCACTGTCTCCCTTTCAGGCCTTCTTTGCAAAGCATTGTCTCTCTTTGGAGACTGTGTTGCCTCCTGAAACCATCCAAATTCCCTTGAATTTTTCTTTGTAGTTTGTTTCAGTTTGTTTTCTACTGTGTTTTGAAAAACTTGAGCCTCATATTGACCAGTGCATTCATCTACCTCTTGCTCCTTTGAAAGAGAATTTTTTCAATGTTTTTTTAAATTTTTTTCTTTATCATTGATGAATTGATTTCAAAGTATTTTCATTGTCGCATTAGATCCATTTTCTTTTGAAAAAGGAAATTATAGTAAATTATTCGTTTATTGATAGGAGAAATTGTTGTTTCACTCCTCATTTTTCCTTCAAAATAGAAATTGTTGTTTATATTCATCATTTCTCAAAAGTAAAAGGTGTTTGATTTTGTTGATTTAGTGCACTTAGCTTCTTTTCTACATTCATAACATTAAAGGAACTGAAAAGAAAAATATGCATTTTCATGTAGTGGTTTGTGTGTTTTGAAAAAGGAACAATTAGGAAATCTGCATTTAGTTTGTGTTCTTTGATTTGTTTTCTCGCAAATTGATTTCTCTTTCCCTCTAGTAGCTAGGATTTTCATTGAAAAACTAAAAGTGAAAGATTGCTTATCATTCTTAGTTTGCATTTTAGGAATTTCCAATACATCATCGCGGTGAACCATTGAAAGGAAAATTGCTAAACAAGATCAAATTAAAATTTATCTCAATTTACCTAACAAAGCATTGGAACCAGAATGATAACATTTAGAAGGTCTAGGGTAGAGACGTGTTCCGGCGTCGTAAAACATAGAAACTGTAATTAACTTATTTGTGATACATTCTGAGTGCGATACCTCACTCCACGTACGTAAGTATATCATAGCTTGTCCACATACTCTTGGGTATATTTTTGTGTTTGTTTTATATTCTTTCCACGACTAGTCAGGCGCTAGGGGGGGGTGTCAGGGCGGGGATCCCTCTGCTGTCTGGGGTAGTGCCCTGAAAATTTTTTTGGTCCTTATTTTCTGGTGGGCAGACCTGTCCATGATTTTGTGCATGGGTTTGCACATGGTTTTGGGGCATGATGGTTTTTGGCCCCTGGTATTTTGTAGATCTAGTCAAGGGAACTAAGGTTATGTTCTAATCCAGGGTTAATGGATTGGGGTTTATGTATGATTCGGCATGTATGTATATGTGTTGTAACACTGAAAGGAATATAATGAAAAATCAAGCTGGTCATCCCGATTTGGGATCCAGGGGGGAATTTATATGTATATCTATTTTATGTTTTATTCTCTCTTTATTTTTTATTTTCTATTTTTAAGATTCATTTGCAGCTAATTTGTGTATACGGTTAAAGCCTACGTTTTGTAACATAGCAGTTTTGGCTTCAAGGGGACGCCTTTGCTGCTAAGGGGTTTTTTGCTCGGGCCTGAGGTAGACCCTGTTTAGTGGGAGATTTACGACATCGATTCTTGTGGTGAAATAAGATGGTGAGAGGCGAGAAGATAGAGATTGAGAAATTTAATGGTCAAGGTTTTGAGTTGTGGAAGCTCAAGATGGAGGATCTGCTGATGGATAAAGATTAGTGGATCGAGGTAGATCCGGGTATTAAACCAATGGTAATGTCAGATGAAGACTAGAAGAAGCTGGATCGAAAGGCAAAGAGCACAATACGGTTGTGTGTCTCAGATTCATTATTGTTGAATGTATCTGGGGAAGCTACGAAGAAGACCTTGTGGGAAAAGCTAGGGACTTTCTACCAATCTAAGTCTTTGGTGAGTAAATTTTTCCTGTGGAAAAAGCTTTATGACCTGAGGATGAAGGATGGAGACTTGGTGACAGAGCATCTGAACGCCTTCAATACTGTGGTAAGTCAGCTATCATCTATTGATTTTAAAATCTCAGTTGAAGATAAGTGCATTAGTTTGTTGTGTTATCTACCAGATTCATGGGACAGTCTGGTTATTGCAATAGGTAGAAATACAACTACCTTGAATTTTGATGACATTGTCTCAGCCTTGCTATTGGAGGAAATGAGACGGAGAAATATGGAGGGTCAGAATGGAGATGCCTTATCTGTACAAGGAAGGTCCTAGAATAGAAACAAGAATAAGGTTTTGAGTGGGATATCTAAATATAGAGGGAGATCTAAATCTCTTGGAAAGTTTGTAAAAGTGTGCTCGAAATGCGGAAAGGAAGGGCACTACAAAAAGTATTGCAGATCTAAAGCTCTTGAGAAAGGAAAGGGATCTGATGATGCTCCTTCTGCAGAGGCACAAAACACCTCGGATGAAGTTGGGGATGTGTATTTGGCTTCTTCTTCAAATACACATGTAGATCATGAGTCATGGTTGATTGAATTGGGTGCATCCTTTCACTTCAATCCCCATAGGGAGTGGTTCTGTGAGTATGAGAAATATGATGGAGGTGATGTCTTCTTAGGTGATGATAGGAAGGCCAAAATATTTGGACGTGGAAAAGTCAAGTTGAAGCTGCAAGGTGGAAGGATTAGAAAACTTCCTGGTGTTCTGCACATTCCTACATTAGCTAAAAATCTGATTTCTGTAAGCAAGATGGATGATGGAGGTGTAAAAATAGTGTTCGAGAAAGATACCTGTAAGATGGTTCGGGGAGCACTCGTATTAATGGAGGGAGTTCACATTGGAAATATGTACAAGCTTCAAGGCAGCAATGTTATTGATGGGTGCAAAAGTTCTGTGGTTCCCAAAAGTGGAGTGGAAAGCCTAGTGGTTTCTGGAGAAAAGACCATGCTATGGCATCAAAGCCATGGACATATTGGAGAGAAGGGCCTTCGGATACTGCATGGAATTGGTATGATAGAAGGTATGTCCAATAGCTCTCTGGATTTCGATTTCTGTGAACATTGTGTGTATGGGAAGCAGAATCGGGTGAGTTTTCCTTCTGGTGCTAAGAGGGCGAACAAGATATTAGAGCTTGTGCACAGTGATGTGTTTGGACCTGTGTCGGTTCAATCACTGGGTAAGTCTGTGTACTATGTTTCATTCATATATGAATTCTAAAGGAATACATGGATATATTTTTTGAGGAAGAAATCTGAAGTCTTTGACAAATTTAAAGAATTTAAGGCTCTAGTGGAAACCAAACAGAGAAGAAGATAAAGGTGCCGAGGACAGATAATGGTGTGGAGTTTTGCAAGAAGGAATTTGAAGAGTTCTGTAAGAAGTGTGGTATAGCACAGTAGAAGACTACTCCATACACACCTCAGCAAAATGGAGTTTCAGAAAGAATGAATAGAACGCTGACGGAAAAGGCAAGAAGCATGCTTAGTGGTATCGGGTTAGGACAAGAATTCTAGGTAGAGGTAGTGGAGACTGCATGTTACTTAGTTAACATATCACCTTCATCAGTGTTGGAGGATAAGAATCCACATGAGGTATGGGCTGGTAAGAAACCCTCTCTTTCACATTTGAGGGTATTTGGATGTGATGCATATGTACATGTTCCAAAGGAGAAACGGAGAAAGTTGGATAATAAATATGAAAGGTGCATATTTACTGGGTATACAGATGGTTTAAAGGGTTACAAGTTTTGGAACCCGGAAATAAGGAAGGTTGTGTACAACTGAGATGTGGTGTTTAGAGAGGTGAAAGATATTGTTAAACATGAAGTTCTACCAAAGGAACCTAAGAAGATAGAGTTTGAGCTAAAGGAGGATGAATAAGACTCTACAACAGAAGAAGACTCAGAAGAGGAAGAGCCACAAACTCCAGCTATGAGAAGATCAGTTCAGGAAAGGAGACGACCAGAAAGGTATAGTACATCTGCTTTCTGTTCAAATTTTTCTTTAACTATAACTAATTATGATCCCAGAACTATCAGGGAGGCAGTAGATTCCGAGGATGGAAAACTTTGGAAGGAGGCCATGGTTGATGAAATGGCATCCTTGCATAAAAATGAGGCATGGTATCTGGTGGAGTTGTCGGCTGGAAGAAAGCCCATCGGGAGCAAATGGGTGTTTAAGAAGAAGATGAATGTAGAAGGCAAGGTGAAGAAATACAAAGCTCGGTTGGTAGCAAAAGGTTATTCCCAGGTGTCGGGAATAGATTTTGGTGATATTTTTTCTCTTGTTGCCAAAGTTACTTCTATTAGATTACTTTTATCTGTTGTTGCTGCATTTGATTTTGAGGTAGAACAGATGGATGTGAAGACAAAATTTCTTCACAGGGATCTGGAAGAGGAGATATACATGAAACAACTTGAAGGATTTATGGTGAAGGGGAAGAAAGAACTGGTATGCAGGTAAAAGAAGTCTCTGTATGGGTTAAAATAGTCACTAAGGATGTGGTATCAGAAATTTGATACCTATATACAGGGACTTGGCTTCACCAGAAGCAAGGAGGATCACTGTGTTTATTTTAAATTTATTGGTGACTGTGTTATTTATTTCGTCTTGTATGTGGATGATATGTTGTTGATTGGAAATGACAAAGAAATTATCCAATATTTGAGGCCCCAACTGTTCTCCAAATTCGACATGAAGTATCTTGGTGCTGAAAACTATATTTTGGGCATGGAAATTAAGAGAGATTGGGCAAAGAGGAAGCTCTGGTTAAACCAGAGGAAGTATGTCGAGACTACATTGAAGAGGTTCAATATGCAAGATAGTAAACCGGTGAATGTTTTGATTCCTGTAGGAACAAAGCTGTTTGTTGAACAGTGTCCCAAGACACAAGAAGAAGAGGAGGATATGTCCTGTGTTCCATATGCAAGTGCAGTGGGTAGCCTGATGTATGCAATGGTCTATACTAGACCAGACATTGCACATGCAGTGGGAGTATTGAGTGGGTTTATTTCAAACCTAGGGAAGGAGCATTGGACAACAGTGAAGCAGGTTTTCAAATATTTGCGTAGCACTAGTGATTATGGCTTGTGCTACCAGGGAAGACCAGGATTGGAAAGAGTGTTGGACATTTAGGGTTTTTTTGATTTTGACTGGGCTGGAGATCTGTACCAAAGAAGATCTACAAGTGGGTATGCGTTTGGCCTATTGGGAGGTGCAGTCAGTTGGATGAGTAAAAGATAGATTGTAGTGGCTCTTTCAACTATAGAGGAAGAATACATGGCACCAAATCATGCAAGTAAGGAAGCAGTTTGGTTGCAGAGATTTTGTTCAAGTATGGGGTTGGTGCAGCAAGCTATAAGGATAGGCTGTGATAGCCAAAGTGAAATTTTCTTGGCTAAGAACCCTGCTTATCATTCAAATACAAAGCAAATTGATGTTCAATATCACTTTGTGAGATATATGGTTGAGGCTAAAAGGGTGTTGCTGGTAAAGGTGGAAACTTTGAAGAATGTTGTAGATGCATTAAAAAAGCCTGTGAGCACTTAGAATTTCTCTTGTTGTAGAGAAACAATGGGTGTTGCAAAGCTGGGCTAATGACTCAGCTCTCTTGTGGCCCCCTGCGGAAATAAAACAACATGTGGGAGAATGTTGGGTTTGTGTTATATTATTTCCACGACTAGTTAGGTGCGGGGGACGGGGGGGGGGTTAATAGGGGGTGCAGTAGCCCCCCCTGTCGGGGTCTGGGGCAGCACCACGGAAAATTTTTTTGGTCCTTAGTTTCCGGTGGGCGGACCCACCCATGGTTTTGTGCATGGGTTTGCACATGGTTTTGGGGCATGATGGTTTTCAGCCCCTGTTATTTTGTAGATCCGGCCAAGGGAACTACGGTTATGTTCTAATCCAGGGTTAATGGATTGGGGTTTATGTATGCTTCGACATGTATATATATGTGTTGTAACAATAAAGGGAATATAATGAAAAATCAAGCTGGTCGTCCCGATTTGGGATCCAGGGGAAAATCTCTGTGTATATCTGTTTTATGTTTTATGCTCTCGCTATTTTTTATTTTCTATTTTTAAGATTCGTTTGCAGCTAATTTGTGTATAGGGTTAAAACCTACATATATCATGCGATGTTACAGTACGATAAGTATAAAGGGGTGCTCTCACTATGCGGTTTCACATCAGGTAGTGCTAATACAGACTTGGGCCTCCACGTACCTTCGGGTATATTTGGGAGAACAAATTTTAGGTGCTATCCATCCATAGTGAACTGAGTTGGCCACCTTGTAAATTGTGATACACCGAACACAACATTTGGGGAGATTGCCTGCCCGTACTTCTTGGTTCGCCAAGAGGTATTATGCAGTTCACAGTTTCTTGGTAAACATTTTTCCTAGCATTACCCTTTTATTTTGTTTATTTTTTTTTGGTTAAAATAATCGATAATAGTGGAAGAACAAAATACTTTCCCCCATCATTCACGTAGACTAGTGTTAAAACCACCTTTACCACCAGAATTTACTTCCGTTAGGCGAAGGCGATCAAAATCTTGGGAATCAAGTACAATTCGTACCTCTGGTGAAACATCATCTTTCCATAAACCAGAGTTAGCTCAAGTTGTTTCAACACATTCTGGTTCATCTACTGTTGTAAAAACAGAGTCTTCACAGCTATCCGTGGTGATGATCCATCCAATCAGTGAGACCATACCTCCTGGACTCAACGTTGTTCAAAAAGAAATTGATCCAGATCCCGTCTCTTCTTTGCCAGAACATCTAAGTCTTGAAGTCGAACAACCAGAAGTTGTTCCTACCTTGGTCATCCCACAAATTCATGTAGCTATTCAGTCTCCAATATCACACAGTCAACCACCTAAAATATACTTTGGGCCTGACGATGAAATACTTCCACTTGGTTTAATTGCGATTGAAGAAATCCCACAAGACGAGAAACGTTTAACTGAAAACCCATTTTGGGGAGGACCTTTACCTATACAAGTCTTTTCCTCAATCAACACCATCTGCGTTTGTTGATCATGTTCCTATTCAAACTCCCGTCGATTCAAAAGGGTATACATTTGGTCAAGTAACCGGGCCTGAACCAACATATTCGGTTGGGCCATCTATTCCAATTATGCCAGCTCCTACCCTCACTACCCCGTCGATGTTTACAACTTCACTAAAGTCATATTTTCATGGTGGCCCTATGGTCCCATCAGGTTACAAATCATTATCTAGAATTTTCTCTGGTGCATCTTCAAATCCATGGACTTTACCAATGTCATCATCCAGTATTTTAACTGGTAATCCTATAGTGAGTAATGAACAACTTGATTCTTTATACGCATCTTCAGGGAAATATCAAGCTGGTCCTTCTGGGTCTATTCCTTCAAGTACCATATCAACTGGACTCCCAACATTTGGAGAGAAATATTTTCTGTGTTATTATCCTCCTCATGCTGGGGGCAACCTTTGGTCACCCAATATGACAGTACTCCATCACTTTTTGGTCAATCTAATGTCAAAATTAATTTTTGTCAATGGCAACCCACTATGCCTATCCAACCACAAATGGTTGTACACTCGTATCAACCAGTTCAACCTGTTACACCCACATCATTTCCACTTGTCAACACATATTTACCCATGTTACAGAATCAAAATTTTGTACAAAAACCTTATCAAGCGGGTCCTTCAACTCAATATCCTCAAATGTTGGGGCCACAAACTCCAAATCCTTCGGTTAATTTACAAGAACATGTATCTAGAATCATTTATTCACAGGCTGGTTTACCATTTTATGGGATGTCACAACTGCAACCTGGTTATACCTATCAACTGAATCCAAGTTATCCTAATTTGGGTTATAACATTGGTGGAAAGACCCCTTGGCAGCCACAAGTGCAAATGCCTCAAACCTCATTTCAACAAGTATCATATCTAAGTTTTGGTCAACATAATCCTCAAGCGTTTGCTTATCAAAAAAACCCCTATCTGGGTTACCAGCAGCAGATTCCTTATGCTGGTGCTCAAAGGCCTATTGCTCAAGAAATTCCATCTTACCCTGGCTATGCTCAACCTAACCTTAATATACAGTTTCCCTTTTTCGCAACTTTAGAGTTAACAGATTTAAAACGACTAACTAATGATCCAATTAACTATGCTTCTTGGTGGCTGGTGATACCTCAAAAATTACCCTTGGATATTCCTAAGTTCAATGGAAACCCTGGAGAAGATCTGTAGACTCATGTAATGACTTATCATTTATGGTGTTCATCAAACTCCTTGAATGATGATTCTGTTTGACTACGTCTTTTCCAGCGTACGCTCATAGGTTCGGATGCAAAATGGTACATTGAGTTACCTAGAGCTTCTTTTGATAATTTCATTGCCCTAGCCACTGTCTTTTTGACTCATTTTCAGTTACCCATCAGAAATGAAACTAGAATGGAACTCTTGACCAATTTCAAATAGACTAATGCTACTCACATTTATGATCATATTCATGAGTAGTGTCGTCGTTGTAGAATGGTTAAGACATTTGTTCTGGATCAGCTCCTTGCTGAATGGTTCATTAAGTCCCTGTTACCATCTATAACTGAGGATGTGGCTAAGGGTGGCATCGTCATAGAAGAGAAATTTATTTCTCATGCCCAATATTTAGAATTTATTTACACTCAGTCTGGTACACTCTATGAAAAAATTCCTAACACGCTGAGATCTAATTTTACTGTTCCTCCTCAATTAAAGGAATCTCATGCTGGAGACTGCTTGATTGGCACTACAAGCACACATCACACTACTGCATCTGATCCTGATCCTTCTTCTAAAATTAATGTCATGTCGTTTGATAAGGGAAAAAGTGACAAGCAACCCGGAAGTAAGAAAAAGGGGAAATCTAAGAAAAATAAAAATTCTAACCCGTAGGAAATATCATCTGACCAATCGTCTGGACCTAGGAAACCTCATTATCCATGCATAATCTGTAATGAGGAACACTTTTTTAGGGATTATCCTCACCGCGCTGAATTCAAAAAAATCATCAAGACTTCCAATGCGTCAGTTGTGTTGACAGACCCATTTCCAAATCCAGACACAAACATGGTTGTTATGGATCCAGCTCCTAATTCCCAAGTGTTAATGTTATCTGCCACAAAACCTTCAATAGATAAATATTATGGTAGTCAGGCCAATGATCAACCTACTACCTCGACAATGAATCCGTTTATGGAATTAGTACTACCTACTTCTATTCCTGAATTCACAATCAAGCCACCAAAGCGAGTAATTCACAAATCAACATATAATACTCGAGCAAGAACTGCACAAAATTATAATATAGTTGAAGATTTGGCTCAATCCCCTTCAGCTATGTCTGCTCTTGAGGTATTACAAAATTGTCCCTCCCAAAAACAAGCTTTATTGTTGGCTATTGGTGGAATTGATCCAACTGATTCTAATCTTGTCAAATTTAATCATACGGGCTATGTGCCGCAACTACCAGCAGAATTGGCTTTCTCCATACAAGTAAATGTTCTCAATCACCTTGTTCATCACACTATTATTGATGAGGGAGCATCTACATGCATTATGTCTATAAATGGTTTGAAGTCACTTGGCTTGGCATGCTTATCACAATCATCAATTACGTTGAAGGCATTTGATGGACGTACCTATAAACCTTGTGGTATTATTAATAACCTGCATGTTGAACTGGCAGGAAAAATAGTGAATGTTGATTTCGAGGTTCTTGACGGACCCCTTGAATATAATATTCTACTTGGAAGGCCATGTGTATATGCAATGAATTAAATTGTTTCTACATATTTTAGAATGATTTCCTTTCCACATAAAGGTATTATCACAGTCATTAAAAAACTATCCTTCTTTGCCTCCTCTTCACAGGTAACTGGAAGCATTCCGTTTGTTCACATACCCCAACTATAACTTCAGAACATTGGTGTAGGACTCTTAAGGGGTTCCACTCTTATGGGAAGCTTTGCATTACTGCCGCCGCGACGTCGGCAGAAATTGCAAGTATAGAGACCTGCTACATGATCTCTTCCACTCTATCTGGCTTAAGGGAGAGTACGGGTGATTCTAAAATTACTACGTTGGATGAGTTTCTGTTGCCCAACCCTATTGAGCTAGCATAGCAATCAATATGTCTGGTTTGGGTAGTGAATCTAAAATCAGCATCGCTGAGTGTTTGGATTGATCGTTCCTTAGATTTTGGTACTCCCTCTAATCCTTTTTCCTCAATGTTCTTGACAGATGATAATATTTTGGAAGTCGTGATGTCACAAGGAGAACCATGGGAATATTATCATCATTGTTCTCATCTTCTTGATTTGAAGAAAACTATCTTAGTGAACTATATCACCCATCAATCAAAACTTTCTTTTTGAATTCTTTACCCCTTAATGCAATCGATTCCAAGCGAAATTTGTACAATATTGAAGAAACCATTTCTATCGATATTTCGACCAAACCTAGCGTTGTAGAAAATATTCATGCGGTGTATCTTGTTCTCCATTAGAACTTGAATCATATCGCTCTCTATTTCGTGAATTCTGTGATGTATTTTCTTGGTCTTACGAGAAAATTCTAGGCATAGATACTAGTATTGTTGAACACACTATAAATATGTATCCTGATGTCAAAACGGTGCGTCAACGAATTCGTCCTATTCATCCAAAGAAAGCTACTACCATCAAAGCAGAAGTTGAAAAAAATTTACGTTGTAGTTTCATATACCCTGTTCCGCTAACTGAGTGGGTTTCCAATATTGTTCCTGTCATGAAAAAGCAAGGAACCATTAGAATGTGCATCGATTATCGGGATGTCAATCTTGCTTGTCCAAAAGACAACTATCCTACTCCTTTTATTGACCAGATTATTGATGATTGTGCTGGATGTGAAATATTTTCGTTCATGGATGGATTTTCCGGCTACAATCAAATCAATATCCACCCAGAGGATCAACATAAGACAACATTCATATGTCCCTGGGGCACATTCTCTTATAGGAAACTACTGTGTGGTTTAAAGAACACTGGGGAAACTTTTTAGAGAGAAATGGATTACGATTTCAATGGAATATAGCACATTTTTCAACCTTATCTAGATTATTTACCATCGCATTCACGAAATTGAAATGATCACCCAACGCATTTGAGAGCCATTTTCTTACGCCGTCGACACTACAAAATATGTCTCAATCCACATAAATGTGTGTTTTTTATTGGTTATGGTAATTTGCTTGGATTCGTAGTCTCAAAAGAAGCAATTCAAATCAACCCATTGAAGGTACAGGCCATTCTTGATTTACCTGTGCCATCAAATTTACTTTAGATATAGAAACTTCAAGGAAAGGCTAACTTCCTAAGAAGGTTCATTCCAAATTACACCGAAATGGCTAAATTATTTACTCGACTATTGAAAAAGGGGGTTCCCTTCCATTGGGACCAAGTTGCACAATCTTCTTTTGATGATGTCAAGGAAACTCTTGTCTGAGCATCATTAATGTATCTCGTTAATTATCAAAATGATTATTTCCTATATATCTCCGCGGTTGAAATGACCATTGATATGGTATTGGTCCAAGTAGAAGATGGAATTGAACATCCGATCTATTATTTGAGTCATAATCTCAATGATATGGAAGTTAAGTATTCATATGTATTCATATGAAGTTGTGGGATTGGGGTGCTTTTGAGCATATATGAGCTGGGGAGATCTGTTTAGTGTAGCTAGAATGATTTGTTTCTGATGCCATTTCATATTTAAGTTACATATAGAATATATAATAGGATCCAAGTCCTTTTGTGCATTTATTATGCATGGTTTTCCTTGTACAGCGTCCTCATTGAAGAAATTGCAGAAATTCCTGAAAAGGAATATTACAGCAACCTGAAATACAATCATAAGATCCATTTTATTCCATTAATTGTAAAAAAATTAGGTATTTTTTGGGCATAATGTGAGAAAAAAAAATCTAGATTGCGCCCAACGCACTCCCTAACAAGAGATAGTGCATTGTGTATGCAAGTAACCTTCACTGTACTTGCTATGCAATGCAGGTTTCGACATTCAGGGGTGCGTTGCCCTATTTTTAGGAAAAATTTACCCTAGGGGCCTTAAAACTCTAAAAATTTGTAGAAATTGGAAATGAAATGATTACTGAAGGAAAGAGGAGGTTCATATCACTAACCTGGATCAAACGGAAACAAAATCCATCCACAAAAATGATCACAAACAACAGCTGAAGTTCGAGGGAAAAATCAGGTTCAGAGGTCCAAAATGAAAATGTTAACTATGGAATCATAAAAATGAATAGTAAATCACTTTTTAATAGTCATTTAATTATTTGAAAATCAAATTTATTGCTATGACTATGGTTTTATTATGTTTTCTTATCATGAAACAGGTATTTTTAATCCATTTGATGTTGTTCCAAACAGGTCTTACAACTGATGAACAAATTAGTCGTGCATATTTATTTCAAGAATTATTTGACCACAACGCATACTTTTTCTCCTTATTTTTCGAGAATTGTTAAAAACAAAAAAGGATTTGAAGCACATTTTTATCTCTTTTTCGAGCTTCGATAACAGTGAAAAAGGAACCCCTAGAGTCTTCTTTCAGCTCTTTTCAGACTTTGATAATGTGAAAATATTGCTGAGCACTTGTCTTTTCGAGCTCATAAAAGTAAATGAATTGATATCTACTCAGTATAAGTTTAACCCTTTTCCATACTGAGATAGATTATTTACGAAAAAGGAATACCTTGGTCGAACATGACTAAAGAGGATCTCTTAGATATTATTTTACACTTTTTCAGATCTGAGCGACAACTTTACGAAAAATTACTTATGGAGTTTTCTTTCGTCCTCTTTTTCAAACTATCTAAATATGAAAAAGGACTGGGCTATCACTGTCGTTAAGCTCGTTAAAACATAAAATAGTAACGGGCTTGTCGATCATGGAAAGAATTGAGTTTCATTCATCACTAGACTTGTTAAATATTAAATAGCAATACATTATTCGCCCGAAGGGTTGAATTATAGATCAAGCAAATTTTATCCTCCTCAATATTGTTAAAATATACAAAGGTATTGGTCGATAAATGACCAGGGAAAATTTGGGAAAAGTGAGCAGAATTCTTCATGGTAGCAAGTCACTCTTGAAAATGACACTTCCTTCACTCCATGTCTGTGACTGTTTGGGTTGGGTAATCATATTGAAGGTTCATTCATACCTATGGTTCATCATAACTTCACTTCGGTTTTGGGTCAATGCTTCCAACTCATCTCAATGTCGCCGTTATGTTCAAGAGAAGTCATCCAGTAAATAACTCATCCATCTGTAATACTCGTAAACCTTCATTCTCATGACTGTCATCCCTGAAAATTTCTATATCAAGTCATACCCTTGTCTCTGAAATCAGTAACTCCCATTTCGCAATAAGGTGGCTTCCTTTCAATGACAAATCATTATCTAGCAAGTTCACTTAGAAACATCAGATTTCAGTACCATGAGGCTTGTTACAACATCGACAAGATCCTCGCTTTCTGGACTTTTGACTGAAAGATTTTGTTTGGCGTTCAACATCAAATCATCTATTCATGCCTTACGAAATGTACTGTAGTACCTTGAGGGCCATTAAAATTAATGGTGGTTCTCTCATGTTTGTTAACAACTCACATCATTGGTTGGTAATGAAATGATGTATTTCCATGTTCGACTACAAATCATATATTCGCATGGCTAGACTTGTACTCGAATGATCGAGTGAATGAGATAAGAAGACCCCAAATCTAGTTTCAACCATCCAGGCCATGATTTCAGGATTTTTGTACACGTCATCTGTACAGTGACCTTACATACAGATCATCATCCGAACCTGTGCCTATATCTGTAGGAATGTATTTATTGGGCAACATTCCAATGTAGACGACTTTCTGAATTATGTACATGTTATTAGATTGTTTATGTGCTGAACATGGGAATGCCTACTGTCATAAATTATGATCAAGAGGATATATCATGATGTAATGTATTATAATATTGATGCAGGTTTCCACTCTTCTTCATCTCCAGCCCATCATAGTGTAAAGCATCTCAATCAAAATATTGTTATTATTATTCTGACTTCATGCTTTAGGGGAAAATTGTTATAGGTCAATTTGGGCACCATTCCAAATGAGCTGGTTAACTGGGCATCATCTCTAGGACCAATGAATAGGGTCTATCATCCCCTATCATTTTAGTTGTTATATGCCCTAAGACAAAGAACAAAACAAATCATTCAAGACTTTCATCTGCAAAGGTTTCCAAGATTTGAATTTTATAATATATCATGTGACAGACCATCAACGCTGCCTCTAAAGGGACTAAGTGCATTTCATATGTAGGTAGCCCCATGCAAAGCTGCTCTGCAAAGAACTTCCTGACATTCATAGGTGTGTTGGTCACATTGGGAGCAAAATTCTCATTGTTCTGGATTATCCACTTGCCCAGTACCTTCTAGAAGAGTTCACATGTGTCAAACTTCGAATCCATGTGTCCATTTGACATCTACAAGATTGGGAACATGTCTTGCCTATTATTGGAAAGTCATTGATTGTAAAAATACCTTCAGCTCCTCTATAAATTGAGCACAGATCTTAGTGTTTGATAAGGAAGAATTTGTGTAGAAAAATGTTGGTGGAATTTCAGTTGAGGAGTTGTTTTGAGTGACATATTGCTGGAGATATATGTATTATGATGAGGCTGGGATGTTGCTAGAGATGGTGACACTAAATCAATCACTGGGTTGTAACCTCCCCTTCTATTATCAATAAAGATTACTGCTTATTTTTCCCTGTATGCATCTGTATAAGCTTTGATTTTTCATATCATGATTTTTTAGTTGATGTATATGGTTTATGCTTTATTTATTTAGCTAAATAACTTGAATAGACATATGTATTATTGCTATCTCTTGCTGTTTAGTGTTCATTCTTGCAGGAAATATTTTTCACAGCTAGCTGGAATTTGAAGCTACAGCAAAAGCAATAGAAGAAGACCTTGGAAGTGCTTGGATCCTAAGTAAGATTATTTTTTCATTCTGTGTGTTTGTTTACAGTTAGGAAAGATAGTCGTAAAGTATTTGACCTGTTGTTCTAGATTAGGACCTGTCTAGGGAAGAATGATTTATCCGTAATTCATAATTTCGCATAACACACCTATAGAGGTTGAGGAGGAAAAGGAACCTCCTTTTCCTGAGCGCTTGATCCACCCTAGTCAACACACCCCAGAGGAGACTGAACTCCTCGGAGAATTGGAAAATTTGTGTGCAAAGATACCACTTCCCCAGGCTATTAAGGATGTACCTATCTACAATAGGCTCATCAAGGAAAAGTGCTTCAAGAAACTGGGAGAAGGAAGAGAGATACCAGCAACTTCAGTGTGGTAGGAAAAATGTCTAACCTGATGCTGGGGAAGGTAATATTTCCAAAGTACTTGGACCCTGGTAGTCTAGTTTTTTACGTGCATATAGATGGTGTCATAGTCCCCAACACTCTGATTGATCCAGGGGCTGCATAAATATCATGACCAAGGAAACTATGTTGAAACTGAATCTCTAAGGGACTTTGAGGAAAACCACAACAATTATACAACTTGGAGATCAGTCCACTGTAACTCTAGAAGGAATTTTTGAGGATGTTATGGTTACCATTGACTCCTGGGAGTATCTCACAAATTTCCTGGTCCTACAACCAAAAACCAAGTTTAATGGTTATCCCCTCATCTTAGGGAGACATTGGTTAGCCATTGCAGATGATTATATTAGTTGTCGGGCCGAAAACATGACTATAAAAAATGGTCCTTTGTCTAAATAGCTAGTGTTATATCGTCCAGCCCAGCCTTCCATTGATCATGATCTCCATACATGGTTGGAGGATGAAGAAGATGAGTTATATAAAACTTCCCTTATGTGTACCATATATGCTATTCTTAGAGGGGGGAAGCTTGATGAAGATGAACTCATCAACCATGCCATTCAAAACTAGTCCTCCACTAACATTCCTCTCAAAACCTTAGTCAAAGGGTCTGAAATCCAACCTTGGATGGAAGTGCACTCAGTTGAGTCGACCTATGAAACCACCAAGGATATTGAGTTTGGCCCATCCAGATCTTTGAAAATCAACCCAAACCTCTCGGATGAAGAAGAGAAGCAGCTATGTTAGCTTTTGAAAGAAAATCTTGAATCATTTTCTTGGGATTACAAGGACATGAAAGGGGTGCATACTTCAGTATCCAAACATCACATTTACATTAAGGAAGGATGCAAGCCTGTGAGAAAACCCCAAAGAAGGATGAACCCGACTCTGAAGGACATAGTCGAAGAAGAGCTGTAGAAACTATTGGATGCAAGGTTCATATATCCTATATCCGACAGTAAGTGGGTATCCCCTCTTGTCCTAGTCCCAAAGAAGAATGGGAAGTGGAAAATTTGTATTTATTATTAAAACCACCAAGGCTATTGAGTTTGGCCCATCCAGATCTCTGAAAATCAATCCAAACCTCTCGGATGAAGAAGAGAAGCAGTTATGCTAGCTTTTGAAAGAAAATCTTGAATCATTTTCTTGGGATTACAAGGACGTGAAAGGGGTGCATACTTCAGTATCCAAACATCACATTTACATTAAGGAAGGATGCAAGCCTGTGAGAAAACCCCAAAGAAGGATGAACCCAACTCTGAAGGACATAGTCGAAGAAGAGCTGCAGAAACTATTGGATGCAAGGTTCATATATCCTATATCCGACAGTGAGTGGGTATCCCCTCTTGTCCTAGTCCCGAAGAAGAATGGGAAGTCGAAAATTTGTATTTATTATTGAAACCACCAAGGCTATTGAGTTTGGCCCATCCAGATCTCTGAAAATCAACCCAAACCTCGGATGAAGAAGAGAAGTAGCTATGCTAGCTTTTGAAAGAAAATCTTGAATCATTTTCTTGGGATTACAAGGACATGAAAGGGGTGCATACTTTAGTATCCAAACATCACATTTACATTAAGGAAGGATGCAAGCCTGTGAGAAAACCCCAAAGAAGGATGAACCCGACTCTGAAGGACATAGTCGAAGAAGAGCTGCAGAAACTATTGGATGCAAGGTTCATATATCCTATATCCGACAGTGAGTGGGTATCCCCTCTTGTCCTAGTCCCGAAGAAGAATGGGAAGTGGAAAATTTGTATTTATTATTGAGAACTTAACAAATCCACCAAGAAAGACTACTTCCCTTTGCCCTTTATAGACCAAGTCCAGGATGGCCTTGCGGGGAAGAAGTTCTTTTCCTTCTTAGATGGGTTCAGTGGGTAAAATCAGATTCAAATCAGCCCTGAAGACCAGGATAAGATTACTTTCACCTATCCTTGGGGTACCTTTGCTTATAGAGTCATACCATTTGGGTTGTGCAATGCCCCAGCTACCTTCCAAAGAGATATTCTGAGCATCTTCTATGAGTTAGTCCATGACTTTGTCGAAATCTACATGGATGATTTCACACCATATGGGGATGACTTAAAGGAAGCTCTCTCCAATTTTGGTAAAGTACTAAGAAGGTGCATTGCGATGCATCTCTCCTTGAGCCCAGAAAAGTGTGAATTCTAGAGGAAATAAGGGGTTGTATTAGGACACTCCATATCCCAAGCAGGAATACAACTAGATCTAAACAAAATCACTATCATCATAAGGGTACCTGCGCCTAAAAAGCAAAAAGATGTCAGGAGTTTCCTAGGCTTAGTTGGTTACTATAAAAGGTTCATCAAAGATGTTAGCAAGATGGATTTGTAATTATTTGGGTTATTGGCCAAGGATTATGAGTTTATTTGGCTCGATCCTTGTCAAGAGGCTTTTGATCTTATTAAGAGAAAGTTGACTACTTCCCCCATCCTCCAAGGTCCAAATTGGACTCTGCCTTTCCAAATCCACACTGATGCATCTGAAAAATTTGTAGGGGAAACATTAGGACAATTAAAGGACAAATACCTTATGCCATTTATTTCATCAGAAAAATTTGTCAAAGGCCGAGCTGAATTATATTGTTACTGAGAAGGAGATGTTAACCATTGTCCATGTATTGAACAAATTTAGGCATTATGTAACTAGATATCAGACCTTTTTTTACACTGACCATGTAACCATAAAATATTTAATGAACAAACTTTATGTAAATGCTAGGATAACTAGATGGTTTTTACTTTTGAATCAATTTGATTTGACTATTGTTGATAAACCGGGAAAGGAGAATGTTGTTGCAGATTTTTTGTCTAGGTTAGCTCTCCCTGCAGGATGTTGTGTAACCAGCTCCAAAAATAGAAGAAATGAGATATAAACGCCTTAGAAATAAGCCACTTTGAGGGGGAAACCTCCAATACATTACATATATGAACAATTCTTGGATGATACAATTTAAAAAACCTCCTTTCTATATATAGGAGTCCATGGGGCCATAATGTAATCCTAGTGGGCCACAATGTAATCCTAGCCGACCTAACAATAATAATTTAAGGCACAATAATAACAAAATGGGGGTTACAAGGGTACAATAATAACAATAAGGGGGTTACACTAACAAAAATAAGGGACTATACTAGTAATATAGGGACTTAACCATGCCCCTTCTTCAAACAAGTGTTGTCCTCAATGCTTGATTATTTTCCTTGATGCTTCGTATAAAATTCTGCATCCTCCCATGTGAAAAATATTCCTACAGGAAAGTTCTCTCCAATTTGCCGAGATACTCTAAAAATCTGATCATACTTTTGAGTTCTTTGTTTAAGGGCTTAAGGGAATGCTTCATAACTATTCTTCGAGATGTTGATCTTCTGTTGCTTCATTAGATTCCCCGCACCAAAGTTGGGTTATCCTTTGAGAGTTGGAGAACTTGTTGTTGATGTCATAGCTATCTTCCACTAATTTATCCCGTATATTAGCTATTATTTGATCCTTCATACCATCCAACTTAGCCTCCATTTCTGCTTTTAAACCATCTATTTCATCTTCGATTTCTCTTCGTAAGATCGAAACTTGTTGCACTTGGTACCGTAATTTTGATATCTCATATTGAAATTCTTCATCTTCATGCATCATTGTATAGATTTCTGAGGGCTTAATGGGTATGAAATTATTTTTTGGAGGCATTATATAACCCAATGCTGATAAATATTCTTCAATATGCCCTTGGAATCACTTCAAACTTCTTTTTTAAACAAAACTTATGCAATTCGGAAAAAACATACACACCTTTTTCTTACTTTTGAGGAGCTCGATATTGAAATTGGATTATCTCTGTGATTTCAGAACTTCAATATTTGAATTTTGGTACCAACGTAGCCCTCTAAATTATCTTTCGAATGCCACAGGTTTGACCTAATTTGGATTCTCCAAGACAAGTTGTGTCCAATCTCTCACAATGACCTAACTATGGACTGGTTCAGTAGAGCGAACTTGTACGACTTTCCACGTGTCACTGTTTCGTCCTTTGTCTCTCAAATTGATATCCAAGAAACTACAGTCCGTTTCATTGTGACCAATTTTTACGGCACTCCAATCTGATGCCCATAGAGAGATTTATTAAACTTTTCCCACGATCACCTCTTTGAGATGAAATTCAGGAGCCTGAAAAAGCACTACCTTCCAGAGATCATTTCTCCAAAAATATTGCGAACCAAGATCTGAAATTTTTGGACGACTTTCCTCAGGATTTCAGCTTTGCACCATATGAATTTCAGATTCTTAACCTTCGTAGAAAAAAATTTATAGCGAAAATTCCACGATGACCTGTTTAGGAGCTTGAAAAAAGACCTAACTTCCACAGATGATATCTCCGAAAATATTGTGAACCAAGCTATGAAATTTTTAGGCAATCTTCCTCAGGATTTCAGATTCGCACCCTAAAAATTTCAGCTTCTGAAACTTCATAGAAAAAATTTTATAGCGCAAATTCCACGATGACCTTTTTAGGAGCCTGAAAAAATACCTAACTTCTACAGATCATATCTCCGAAAATATTGCGAACCAAGCTCTGAAACTTTTAGAAAAGCTTCCTCAGGATTTCGGCTTCACACCCTAACAATTTCAACTTTTGAAACTTTGTAGAAAAAATTTTATAGAGAAAATTCCACGATGACCTGTTTGGAGTAGCGAAACCCTAGAATCCAAAGCTCCGATACCGAATGTTGTGTAACCAGCTCCAAAAATAGAAGAAATGAGATTTAAACGCCTTATAAATAAGCCACTTCGAGGGGGAAACCTCCAATACATTACATAAATGAACAATTCTTGGATGATACAATTTAAAAAACCTCCTTTCTATATATAGGCGTCCATGGGGCCATAATGTAATCCTAGTGGGCCACAATGTAATCCTAGCCGACCTAACAATAATAATATAAGGGCACAATAATAACAATATGGGGGTTACAGGGGTACAATAATAACAATAAGGGGGGATACACTAACATAATAAGGGGCTACAGTATTAATATAGGGACTTAACACAGGAGAAGAAGGAATGGTGGATGAACAGCTACCCGATGAACACCTCTTTTCTATATCAACACTCTCACCATGGTTTGCTGATATAGCCAACTACTTGGTTTCTAGAAAACTCCCTCCTAATATTTCATTCAGGGAGAGGAGTAGAATCATCAGAAAAAAACGCCCCTTTCACATGGATTGGGGGAAAAATTTTCAAGCTAGGCCCTAATCAAATCCTAAGGAGATGTGTGAGGGAGGAAGAATTTTTTGATATCCTCTTTGCATGTCATGAAAGCCCATGTGGAGGCCACTTTGCTGCAAAGAGAACTGTTTACAATGTTTTGTGGGAAAGATACTATTGGCCTACCCTTCACCAAGGTTCTAGAAGATACACCAGCAAGTGTGATCAGTGCCAAAGGATGGGGAAACCCACATAAAGGGATAAAATTCCTTTACACCCTCATGTGGATCTTGAGCCATTTGATAAGTGGGGCATGGAATTTGTTGGACCTATCGATCCACCATTCGGAAAAAAGAGGTATATCATAGTATGCACCGATTACCTGAAAAAATGGGCTGAAACAAAAGAAGTGAAGGTAGAAAACGAGGAGAAATAACATAATTTCTGAGGGAGAATGTTTTTTATAAGTTTGGATACCCCAGAGAAATAGTCACTGATCAGGGAGCACAATTCACCTCTCACCTCATTGAGAATCTTTTGAGGAAGCACAAGATTCAACATAGAACTTCCACTGCCTATAAACCTCAGGTGAATGGCCAAGTAGAAGTAACTAATAGAGCTTTAGAGAGCATACTCACCAAGGTTGTGAGCATCAACAGAAAATATTGGGTAGATAGATTGGTAGAAGCTACTTGGGCCTACAACACTACTTGGAAGACAAAAATAGAATTGAATCCTCATGAACTAGTCTATGGTAAGAAAGCGCTACTTTCAGTTGAGTTTGAATTCAATAATTTAAGAATGGTAGTTGAATTAAATATAGATCTATCAAATGCCCAAAAAGAGAGGTTCCTGCAACTAAATGGATTGGATGAGTTCAGAATGCAAGCACTCCTTCACACAGAGGTAGTTCAGCTACAAAAAAAGGTATGGCATGACAAGAACATCAAAGAAAAGACCTTCCAAGAAGGAGATTGGGCACTGTTGTATGATTCAAGGTTTAAATATTTCAAAGGCAAGCTAATGACAAGATGGTTAGGAACTTACACAATGGAATTTTTTTTTGATAATGGCGCTGTTCAAATCAGAACCATAGATGAGGAAGGAATCCCCTTGCTTGTCAATGGTCACAAACTTAAAATTTAAAAGAATACATTGTCAAAGGCAGAATTCATAAATTCAATAAGAAGAGAGGTGTATGTGATGGGAAAATCCATCGTTTCCCACACCTCCTGAAAAAAGAAGAAAAAATAATAAATATCCATGAGTGAAAACCTCTCTGAAGCACCCAAGGCAAGCTTGTGGGTTGAAAACCTCGATGGAGGCACCTCACTTGCTAAAAAAACAAGAAAAAAAGAAAAGAAAAAAAGAAAAGAAACAAATAAAAATAAATAAATATCCATGGGTGAAAACCTCTCTGAGATGCCCAAGGCAAGTTTGTGGGTTGAAAACCTCCATGAAGGCAGCCTAATTTCTTTCAAAAAGAAAAAAATAAAAAACAAAAAACAAAAAAAATCATTACATTCCTCTGTTTTTTGTGTTTGCTATTTTGTAGGTTATTAATGGTTTATGGAAACACAGGAAGGCATTCATCTTCTTTTCCCTTTTTCTATTTTACCATCCATCCCATCATTCACTCCATTCATTTGTATAACTTCTTCCATCACCTCCATGCACCACACTCCTCCATTCTCGAGCACAATATAGCAAGGACAACAAAACATAGACTGCTACAGACATTAGGGAATTCCTACAATGCAGAAATCTATTCTTGAAAAACAAGAAAACAAAGGAGGAGTGCATGAAGCAGACCCCAGGAAAGATAAGAAGTGCCACCACAACATTTGGATCACCCTCGACGCAAAATCTACAACAGGGAGAAACGTCAAATTGGTAGTTCACTCAAAGAGTTGCTCATTCAACAAGTTGCTCAATCAAAGAACAGGAAAATAGTGAAGAAGAAATCATCCAAAAGGCTTGGCGCCTCAATCCAGCTCTTTCAAACGCCTTGAAAATGATAGGTAAACTCATGTATAGCTTCTCTCCCCTTGCTACACATCCATAATAGCTATAAATAATTAAATCTGTAGACTTATAGTTTGAGGGGAAGAAAGGTGGCCAGTTAACTTGCCCACTGCCGTGAGGTATGATTGAAAAAACTAGAAGTACACTCCACCTGGGCATGAAAAAGAAAGGAATTTAAATCCAGTGGAATAGAGGAGAATGAGGGGAGGAAACGGGCAGTCCATCATGAATTAACAGGGAGAAGGAAACAATTGCCTACAAAAGAACTAGAGTTGAGTCGAGTTACATAAGCACTCCAAAAATTAGCTGCGCAATATAATAAAAGGAAATGCAGTCTCATCCAAACCAGTAAATTGAAAAATTTTAAAGGGAGAGAGACTGAAGGGGTCCCACAACACTTAAAAAAGAAGAAGAGGAAGAACTAGAAGAAGAAGAACCAGAAGAGAAACAAGAAGAACCAAAAGAAGAAAAGGAAGAGATGAAGGGCCAAGGAAAAAATGAAGAGATAGCCATAGAAGTCATAGAGATAGCAGAAATTGGGTGAGAAACAGACTCACAACACAACACCACATCCCCTCAATACAAAAATGGAGTTGCCACCATATCTCCTCGAAGTGCAAAGAGAAAAACACAGACCTCTATGTATTCTAGAGTTGACAAGAGTCAGAGAGAGTCAAAAACTTCTCCCATGAGTCTGATTATCATTGAAGAATCACCAAGGGGGGAGGAAAGATTTGAAGTGATAATTCTGAAGGAGCAACTGCAGAAGGCATTGGTAGAGAATGTAGCATTGAAGAAGAAATTTTAGCAAAAAGGGGAGCAAGTAGCCACCATGGTTGACTTATGCATAGAAGCCCTTCAACATAGATTCCCTTCTCACTCATATGCTATGTACCTCAAGGACCAATGGATTCTATTTCAAATCAAAACTCTAGCCTCCCATGGATCACTACCTTTCCAAGATTGTAGGAAATTCATGAATTTCTACAAGCAAGTTAAAAAGGCTGATCAAGCAAAAATGGCAGAGTTTTATGTGCATAACCTTGTGCTAACGAATATGGATATTTGGGACCCTAATCCTGCAATGGTGGATATGCAGTTAATGGCTCTAGCATCTTCGATGGTGAATGAGGACACTAGAGCAACAAAGGTATGGAGGGTCATCGGAAGAAGAAATAGAGAGCCCTTATATATCAGACCATAATTGTTCACCCCAAGAGGAGTCATCCTTAACCATCAAGAGATTGAAAGGGACCCTGCACTGGTTGAAAGCTACCTACAGGCTCAAACCTAGGTGATAGACCACTTTGATGGTGTATCTAGGCAGATAGCAGATGAGTGCATTATGGCTAGCCAGAGGAGATGGAACGACCTCCCTGACAGCCTCAAAAATAGGGAGTACCATACTCCAAAAATACTGATGGGTGCATTTGAAATATTATCCTATGATAAGAGGGTCATGCAGGCCAAAAGGATCCAGTGGTTGGGACTAAAGCTCAACCCACCTTTGCTGTTGGGGATAAATGATGAAGTGGACATAGATGCACAAGATAGAGAATGGGAGAGTGCAAATAAGAATAATGGTTTTTACGCCCTTGGGGAAACTCCCACACTTCTTCCTCAAGAAATCAGGGGGACTATCAAAGCCTTGAAGGAAATGCAAGAGAAGGATCAGTTGCTCAGAGGATGGGCAACCATTCAATAGGGGGGTGATGATGAGCTCCATCATTAGACATATTTGGAGGGGTTAATGGTCACATTTTTTCTTTCTTAGATCTATTTTTCTTGCATTTTTATTATTATTTGGTTTTATGATTCTAGTATAGGTGGTGATTAATGCTAACATACTCTGAGTGCCTAATATGAGGTTGAGTGCAGAAAATCATGATTTATTAAGCATTTTTATAAGGATTTTATCATAAATACTTGGAGGAGACAACAAGGAGAAATTATTGGAGGATTGTCCACCATCCTTAACTCTAAAAGGCAGCCAAAGGATCCCCAAGGATTATCTCGAACAATTCGAATTCTAGGGGTAACCAAGCACTCAATATTTCTTTACTTGGAATCAAGTGGACTCAATCACTATTTTCCAGAGAGCTGTTGGTAACTGCCCTATAGAATAAATAGAGTAGAGATAGAGCTAGGAAGAGTTAGTCAGTTAGCTGATTCTAGTTAGAACTCCGTTGCAATTTATTGAGTTTTTATTTAGTGATCAAACTCTTAGAGATGTATGAGGTTATTCTCTTAATGAAATGAGCCGACTGATTTCCTTTTACTGATTTTAAATTTCAGAGAGCTAGGCTTGTGGGTTAGGGCCCAATCCATGTGTCTCAGCCTCTCTGCTATATCTATTCTTTTCTTTCTATTATTTCATTAGCTCCATATTCTGATAATTTTATTTATGTTTCAAGTTGCTTCTTAGTGTTTCTTTCAGTAGGCTGCTGTAGTTTTACATTTGTTTGTGAGTAGTATAATAAAGGAAAAACTCCAAAAGCTGTGGTCAAGCCTCCCCCTCTCATCTCTGGCAATATATTTTGAGCAGCGTAGACCTTCCCATAGGCCAGAAACATTGATTTATGTTCACTATTTCCATTTCTGTGTTACGCTTCTAAAACTTAATTCTGTGCCTCCATTTCCTCTTGTTTTCTGCTCATTCTTAAATTTTGCACCCACCTTTTCCCCTATCAACACTTAAAACCTTAAACTTCCTTATTCCTTTGTTTTTTTGTTCACAGTTGCGGACCTTTTTAATGCTAAACGCTTGAAAAAACCATCAAAACCTGTCTCCCGCATTTCCTCTTCGAAATCCCCACTATCGTACTTCGCATTTTTCACTTCGCATTGTTGAAGTCGTTCTCGTTAACAATTACTTCTCTTCTCGCAGATCGCGATATTGCGACATCGCATATCTTATATTGCAACCATTTCCTATTTCCTTTCCAACTTATCGCAATTTCCGCATTGTAATTGCACTTCGCAACTCTTTTCCTTTGTCTTTAAGACTTACCACCCATCGTTGTCGATTACGATCTTGCGACATCGTATCTCACAAATCGCGCCTTTTACCATTTTCCCTTTACACTTACTGCTTGTTTTCGCCGATTGCGATCTTGCGATCACGCTTCATCGTCGGTCCCACTGCCACTTCACCCGTCACACATGGAACTTCACAAAATTTAGTTGGTCTTGGTTACACTTACCACTTGTTTCCACCAATTTCTATATTGTTATCACACTTCACCGCTCTTCCCCATCGCACTTCACATATCACATCATTTAGCATGTTTTCTTTATGCTTTCCACTCCAATTTTGCAAAGTTGCAATTGAAATATCGCACATTGCAACTTCTGCCTCCATCACATCTCCTCCATTGCAGATTTCCATTCATTTCCACTCCAAAGCCATTTCTGCCATATTACAAGGTTTTCTAAGGTTTTAACCCGCTCTTTCCACTTCTAAGACCCGTTTCATGCGGTAAGCCCTCAATTCGCCACTTTAGCCCTTTTATTCCCTCCAAGATGCAAGGCAACCCCTTTTCAAGTAAAATTAAGTCATGGATAGCTTAGTTGCATGGATAGAAGCATGCTAGATAGACTAAAGGATATGTAGAGTGCATTTAGCTAATTTTCCATGTTAAGTGTGGTTTAAAATTAGTTTCCTTTCTGCCATTTATTTCCAGCAAGTTAAATTAGTTTCCTTTTTGTCATTTATTTTCTGCAAATTAAATTAGTTTCATTCTTGTCATTTCTTTTCAGCAATTCAGTTTTCATTTTTTATCATAGTTTAGGAAATAACACTCTTTTGTAAAGCAGAAGAGGATGACATGAACATAGTGCATCTGCTGTGTATATATCACTGTCACCTCCAAGTTTGTATGAACCCCGGGTTGATAAAGTAAAGTAGGGCAGCCCCTGGGAGTTGCAACACCCTTGGTGCAATACCAGGGCTCACCAACGATGACAATCACATGTGACCAAGAATTGATCCAAGCATAAGGAGAGACATGGTAAATATAGTTGTGTCGATAGTGTTCAAGGTGAGAAGAAATTGAAGTTGTTCAAGTTTCCTTTGATTGACGACCTAGGTGGAAAAAAGTTTTTTCTTTAAGGAAAACTTTATGTTTTGAAAATTCTAGGAAATTGCAGCATGATGGTGTCTACAACAACAATTCAGGGTCTTTATAATCAAGGAAAAATATTAGTTTTTATGAAAAGCGCAAATTGATGAAAATAGGAAAATTCCAGTGGATTGAGACTAGAAGGGTGAAGGAACTGTACCCTCATCCACATGTTCAGTAATGAAAGATATTTTGGGGTCCAAAAGATTCCAGTGGGAAGGAATGATCAGGTGCTCAAAATTATGCTCAAAAATCAAATTTCCTAGAATGACTGGAAACCTAAACAACCACGTAGTGTTCATCATTATGAATCTGACACAACTCGTTTCATGTGAAATGGACTTCGTATGGCTTTAGAAATGAGTTATGTTAGTTTTTTTAAATAGAAAAAAATTGGCAAAAGAAGAAGATAGGGATCCCAGTTAGCAGTCCGTACTACTGACTGGGCAGGTCAAATTTTAGTCAACTCATTTCCTCCGACGAATGATAGTTGGCCAAGTGGCACGTGTTGGTTGGCACATTTTGGTATGTGTGGTGGAATTTTATTATTGGTTGAAGTTTGGGCTAATGAGGAGGCATCACATTGCTTGACCAAGGGCTGCCACGTGTCCCCCTCATGGTAGAGAAAAATTGGTTATAGACCAGAAGGATTGGGCGGGGGTTGAACTCGAGATATCCGCCTAACAAACATGCCACGTTACCATATCTACTGTTTTGTGGTTCTTACCCATATACTTTTCCATATATATTTGAAATATGTTCATTGCACCAATGGGGGGAGAGGGGGCAAGCCCCCAGTACACATGACCACGACCCAGAGTCCACAGGCAAAGTGTCGGGCGCTTAAACTTAAGCACAATTAACTAACGTCTAAAACTACATCTACTTAACACTAATATCACATTATTAATGTTAATATAGGTTAATCACGAAGCGATGGTTGTTAACAATAATTCAGTTTAATTACCCCTTAATGCAGATTAATTAAGCTAATACAAGATTAACTTGGCGGTTTTGACAAATCCAGCGGGTTTACTATTTTTAGTGCCAGTTAGCCTGATTTAGCGCCAGTTTGGCTAAATTTAGGGAGGAAATTGTGGAGAAAACTAGTAGAGGTCATAACTCAATAAGTTTTCGACTATTTTTGAGATTTATGAACTCAATGGTGCAGGTTTCAGGAGCATAAAAGCATTGTAAGCACAACATTTTGCAAATTTGAGCATAATATACAAGCCCAAACCATGGAAGTTGTACCAAGGAGATGTAGCCTAGGAGGGGTGAACTCCTTAATCAAATCCCTGTGTTGATGTGTTGTATGGTGATGTACTGTAATTTTATTTGCTATTGTTCAGTCTTTATTTTATGTTAAATTGATCATAAAAAATAACATAAAAATATCTCATGAGACTTAATAACTTGCAAGAGAATGTGAACCCTTCAGCACATGTAAACATTTTTTTCAAAATCTGAAAGAGGAATTAGCACAACATTAAAAACATAACTTAATCAGATCAGAGTCAAAACTTAAATGATACCGATATGTAATATTCCCAATTGGAAATAGCAACAATACAAACCATAATAATTTAAAACACAACAAATCTGAATATGAAATAAGAGAGTTCAATATGCAGCCATCATTTTATTAAGATATCAATAGAAATATACAAAAATATCATGAGGGAAAAGCCACTCAAGCAATGGGAACAAGCCTCCAATGGTCAAAACAATCAGCACATGAGTTGTTGCAACTATATAGAATGTCAGAGAGTAGTGACAGTGCTGTCTATATCAGTGTAGCTGCTGTTGTAAAGATACATAAATGATATATGGCTGATAGAAACAAATATATGCCCAGAAAAGAAGATGTGGGCTCTAATACATGATTTCTAGCCAATCCAGAAAAGATTGCTAGAAATATCAAGAAATATACAATGTGACAAATAACTCTGGGTTTGATATGCCACTACAAAATGGATCTGATATGGAATGAGGATATGACAGATCTGAAATGATAATTTCCTCCATGAATGGTATTTCTAAATATAATTCTGATCCATCTACTTAGAAATAGACCCTCTTGATGAGCTCAATGAACCTTCCCAACAATTTCCTCCATAAATAACACAATTCAGAGTTGTGACTGCACTGTGAGGGATGGTAGATGGTTGGCCTGATGCAAAATATGTGAAAATATGCCTAGGAGTCCTCCTTGTTGATCCTCCAATGGATAGGCTACCTCTCCACTGAAAAAAAAGCCCAGAAATGGCTCTATGTGATCCTTTTTTGCTACACCCTGCAACACAACCTAGCTCTAAAAAGAAACTGCACTGTAGGCAAAGGAGGTAGCTTGGCCAGAATGTTAGAATGAGGAAATTCAGCTCAGAGAACCTCTCCTTCCTTGAGGATGAGGTAGGGATTCCTGATTAGGAACACGCTTGTGCTAAACAACACAACAACCCTGCTAAATAGCAAGAGGAAGAAAAAGTCTAAACAAACCAATATCAAATGATAATCTAAAACACGAATAACAAAGGTTTCCATCCTCTCCATATATATCAAGTGAACCTCCTCACATTGGGTCCCATCCATAATTTCCACCAAGCTCATGCAATTTGTCCTCCACTAAAACTATGCTATCTCATCATAAAGGCCACTCCTCCATAACAACGCTGTTGACTTGGTCAAAAATGACTGAATCAACATGATCCAATCCCTGTTCACACCCAAGGGTTCTTAATACAGTTGCTTATTCTTCCCCATTTCACATTATGAGTGTTATTATTCCTTCTAAAGAGGTTTATGGGCCTTCCTACCCACTTATTCACCTACCTAGTGATAAAATAAACTATAATATTCCATTTAGATGAAGGCTAAATTTTTGGAATATTACAATCCTCCCCTCCAAAATGTTGCTTGTCCTCAAGCAACTGTGGAGAAAAATTCCTTCCTTCCTCTTCTTGTGGCCTCCTCATCCATAGTTCCCACCACCACTCAACGTAATCTGCAATAAATCTTCCCTCCAATGGTCCATCCCAAGTATGCAAATCCAAATGGTTTACATCATGAAAAAGTGAAAGGTGTAAGTGGAAACATTCTTGTTGTCCAATGGCCTCCTCAAGGTAGGAGTGATGATAAACATAGGGAATCTCATCCCCAATGAGAGTCTCCCCTACCCATGCTATCATCCAAATGAAATGAGCCATTCTAGGTAGCTCATCAAAGAAGTCCTCAACCCCCGGTTTATACAATGTATTGGGGCTGCATGGAGAGATTAGATTTTTCCACCCAAGTTGTTTCTCTCTCCATTTATGGTAAGTATGGGGTTGTTGCTGATCTTGGTTTGAAATTTCATGGCCTCCAAGAATGGCCCAAGTTACCCCACCAAACAAATCAGCCATGAAGTGCCTCCTCCAAGAACTCAAGTACTCCAAATGGCTCCTCCCACATGAAGAAAAGAGATGTAGTATGGAAATCATGGTTTTACCATTGTCTCTCCTAAAACATGAAACATGTAAAGTAGGGAGAATCATACTCCTAATGGGAACACCCAACTCTTGTGCCACTCTCCCAACAAAGCTTCCCATAAACATATGAACACCACCAACATATGGAAGCAAAAACCAATGAAAACAAGCTGCCATATGAAAACCGGGAGGTGGATCATAGTTCATTACATGGAACTAGCATAGTGCATCCCTTGACTGACTAAAAAAAAGAATAACAAGTGTCTTTTCAGCCACTTTTTTGCTGCCACAATCATCCTACAAGATAGGATCATGAAAGTAAAATGTGGTGCCAATGGTGCACACCAAGAATCATGTGGTTTCCCCCACAAACCACCAATAGAATAGCCAACCTCAATGCTGAAATTAGCCTCAAGTACATCATAATATAATATGCAAGAAGGGATAATTCTCCTTGGTACAACATGCTGCTCATATAAAGTAGAGGAGTACAAATCATAATTCAAAATTGTACCTACTATACCATGTACTTTGGTCATTGAGATGAAATGGATCAACTGAAAGCTCTCCCTCACCCCCAATGAGTAGGGAAGTGGCTGTGACATCCTCTCCATCACCATCCGGGCTATGCATCTGTCCATATTCTAATATATATCTTGCTAGATGCCCTCCCAAGTGAACTCCTCCATCAAAGAATGAAATGCATCAAAGTGCATGGAAAGAATGTCCACATGTGCTGCATGTAGTAGCTTCCTCTTGAGCTCAAAAACTCTAGTCAAGAAGACTCTACCATAAGAATATATGACCTCTCCAACCACCATATATCTATCATCTCCCTCTGGATCATCAAGAATCATGCAAGCACCAAGATCCTTGGAGTACTCTACCAAGAGTTGAGATCTCCAATATGGATCAATCCTCCTAAGAGACAGCGCTGAAGATCTAAAATGTGAAGCTCCCCACATGCTATTGTATTTTCCTTTGACATCCCTCATACCAAAGTCATCCTCCAAAGTGCTGCCATGCCCATCATGCATCTGATCATGCTCAAATAGAAGTGGTGATCTTTGGAAGATGGCCTCCCATGAGAAGCTATCATCCAAAAAGAACCTCCTGATCTTGGCCAATGTAAGCATAAGTGGCCTCCATCTACTCCAATGTATGGAGGATTCATTCCTCAAAGGAAGTACCCTCTGTTTCTCCAAATCCATTGAGTGGTCCCCTTGCACGATGGTGGTGCCATCCTCCATCACTGCAGCAACTTCTATCAGCACATAATATATAGTGAGAGTGGGTGATGTTGAAAATGGGAGGATGTCTCCATCCTCCTTGAGTCTACCCCAGAATCTCTACATTGAAATAGAATCCTCCAAGGTCTTCACCCCTCCAGAATCTAAGGGGTGAACCAAATGGAAAAATGTCTCCCACAAACTCTAGATATGGTGGCCTCCCAAGTGGAATGCCCCCATGTAGTGAGACATCAAAATATGAAGTGGATTATATATATGAGTGGAATGATTTGTCCCTCTTTTCACTGCGCAATATAGTCTCCTTATTTTGTGCAGAAACCTCATGTAATAGATAAGGGTGAATCATCCCTTGATGCCGATCCTTCCTTCCTTCCCCTTCCATCTCACAATCTACAAAAAATGATGCATGTTGCTCCTGGATTGTGTTTTGGTTCCCACATGTTGGATCATTTGGAACTCCTTGCAAAGACATAAGGGCTATTCTAATGGAAGAAATGGCTTCCTTCCCATATTCATGTGGTGATGGATCTCATCCTAATGGTACAACGTTGTTAGCTCTTCTCTGCTCATCCTCTTCATCAATATTTGAAAATGCCTCATCATCAATGAGAGACCCTTGACCTTGGTCTGCCCTTGAAGGAGGAACCTTATTGTCTTCATCTATATAAGAGGGCTCTTCAAGAAGTGGGGATATTTCCCTTGGCAAGGCATCATGCATGTTTTTACCCCCCTCAACAGAAATATGGAGTGGCTTTTTCAAAATAGATCTCTCCAACTCATGCAAAGGTTTTGAGTCTTTGGGCTCAACAAAAGATGTTTCACAATGTTTAATATCAAATATTTTCACTAATTTGTTAGTAAAACTAGCATAAGTGTTTACATTTGCATGATTAAAAGAAGCAGAACTACAAAACCACCAATCATGGGCCATACCTTGGAGGTGCAATGCTACTACACTAATGGCCTCCTTTTCTAAAACTTGGTGTAGCTGGAAATAGGAATCTAGCTCCTTCACCCAAGATTTTTCTGTGCAATTTGTTGATCCATCAAAGTTAGATATAAATATTCTACCTCTCTTTCTTCTATTATGGTTGCTGGATTTTTTTTCTTCCTTGAGTTGGAAAAAACCTTGGAAGTTCAAGTGCTCTTTGAATCTCCAAGATTGAGATTCATACTCCTGAAGATAGTCACTCAAGGTCTCCTCCCTTGATGCCTCTTCTTCTTCCATCCTTCTTGTAGTGAATGTGGGAAATAAAATATGCTGTGGATCTGCATGTGTGGCTGAGTTTCCACACCCATCATGTGAATATCTAGGGCTTGATTCACTTTTGAACCCTCTTGGAGTTTTTCTACACCTCTCCCCTTTCATCTCCTTGAGATCTTCTTTGAAATTTGTCATAGATTGGAAAAGAAGCTGGGAGATCCTCTCTTCCTTCATTTCTAAAAATAATGGAGTCATGCCTTTGTTTCTTCTATATATCTTCTCCTTTCTGTAAGAAGAAGCTTCTCCTTCTAATGGCATAATATCTTGAATGCACAGGCTGAGCCAAGATTATGCTCTGATACCATTGTAATATTCCCAATTGGAAATAGCAGCAATAAAAACCATAATAATTTAAAACACAACAAGCATGAATATGAAATAAGAGAGGCCAATATGAATCCATCATTTTATTAAGATATCAGAAGAAATATACTAAAATATCAGGAGGGACAAGCCACTCAAGCAATGAAAACAAGCCTCCAATGGTCAAAATAATTAGCACATGAGTTGTTGCAACTGTATAGAATGCTGGAGAGCAGTGACGACACTGTTTATATAAGTGTATCTACTGATGTAAACATACATAAATGATATATTTCTGATAGAAACAAAGAAATTCCTAGAAAAGAAGATGCGGGCTCTAATACATGATTTCTAGCCAATTCGGAAAAGATTGCTAGAAATATCAAGAAATATACAATGTGACAAATAACCTTGGGGTTAATATGCCACTACAAAATGGATCTGATATGGAATGAGGCTATTATAGATATGAAATGATGATGTCCTCCACCAATGGCATTTCTAAATAGAAGGCTGATCCCTCTACTCAGAAATAGACCTTCCCGATGAGCTTAATGAACCCTCCCAGCAATTTCCTCAAAAAATAACGCAGTTCAGAATTGTGACTCTGGTGTGAGGGATGGTAGATGGTTGGCCTGATGCCAAAGATGTGAAAATATGCCCAGGAGCCCTCCTTGCTGATCCTCCAATGGATAGGCTACCTCTCCACTGAAAAACAAGCCCAAAAATGGCTCTATGTGATCCTATTTTGCTGCACCCTGCAACACAACACAGCTCTAAATAGAAACTGCATTGTAGCTGAAGGAGGTAGCTTGGCCAAAATGCTGGAATGAGGAAATTTAGCTCAAAGAACCTCTTCTTCCCTGAGGATGAGGTAGGGATTGCCGATCAGGAACACCCTTGTGCTAAATAGCACAACAACCCTACCAAACAGCAAGAGGAAGAAAAAGTCTAAACATACCAATATCAAATGATAATATAAAAAATGAATAACAAAGGCTTCCATCCTCTCCATATATAGCAAGTGAAACTCCTCACATTGGGTCCCATCCATACTTTCCATCAAGCTCATGCAAGTTTTCGTCCACTAAAATTGCGCTGTCTCATCATAAAGGCCACTCCTCCATGACAACGCTATTGACTTGGTCAAAGTTGACTGAATCAACATGATCCAATACTTGTTCACACCCAAAGGTGCTTAATCCAGCTGCTTATTCTTCCTCATTTCACATTAGGAGTGTTATTATTCCTTCTAAAGAGGTTTATGGGCCTCCCTACCCACTTATTCACCTACCTAGTGATAAAACAAACTATGATATTCCATTTAGATGAAGGGTAAATTTTTGGAATATTACACAATATCAAATATACCCATGTTAAAAAGTTATCTTTATCGTCTGTTCAAGTTGTTCAAAGGTTTAGCCACTATATCCTGCTTCGTGAGACTATGGTTTTTCTGATTGAAACCCCATGATTTACATCTTGTCACGACAATTTATGGGGGGAAACTATTCCAAATGGATTTTCATCCTTCAGGAATTTGATTTGGATTTCTCCAAATCCAAGTCGAATAAATCATTAGTCTTTGCTAAATTAATCTACGTCGACCTTCCCACTTGCGAAATTGAAATGATATGTGATGATTCTATTCTAGAAAATTCATTGGTCCTGATAGATTCATCTCAATCATGGTATGGAAACATCATCATATATCTCTAGACCCATAATTTCCTAATCAACACCTCTTTCTCTGACTAACGATGTATCTGATATCAGGCTAAAAACTATATTATAATTGGAGACACCCTTTATCATTGTGGTATCAATATGATTTTTCGACGGTGCCTCACTCACGAGGAGGTTGAGAAAGCTCTAAATGAATGTCATGCTAGGGCATGTGGTGGACATATGTTTGATTATGCCACCACATAGAAAATTTTGAGTGTTGGATACTTTTGGCCTACTATGTTTTGTGATTGCATCCTCGTGTATAAAAGTGTCATGCTTTCCAGATATTTAATCATAAATCTTGTGCTCCACCAACTCCTTTACACCGACTTATTATCGTTGTTGGACCTTTCACGAAATGGGGCATTAAATTTATGGCATGTAACCCTCACTTGGCTAGGGGGCGTGGCTACATCATTATGGTGGTAGACTATTTCACCAAATGGGTTGAGGCAACTGTTTAGTCAATTCAATGATCTTAAATTGCTATCATAAATTATCGACCGGAGTTGGTAATCTTTTGAAGTGCAAGTGCCATATATATGATAGAAGCCTTTCTTACTTAGTTTATTGTCATGATTTTATATGCGAAGGTAATTTTTGAAGATGTTTTTATTTTGGATGTCCTAAATGAATTTAAGAAACTGAACTATAATTTGTGAAGAGTAAACTAAATCCAAGTTTAAATATGTCCCTAAAAAATATAACAAAAATCTTAACTAGTTTATCTATTATTAACTAATGATTAATTTGAGAAAACTTAAAATTCTAGAAAAAAGAGGCAACATTAATATTTTTGTGTCTTTTTAGAAATTTTATATGAATGAAACTTGAGCCAAGGAATCACTAGAAAGTATTTACACTATTATGCTCAGAATGGAAATTTTTAAATCACTATTAACAAATAAAACTACTTAAACTTACAAGAATAATTTTATTGAAAACTGAAAATGAAATTTAAAATGTGTCTCATAAAAGAAGAACTAATCTACAACAAGTCACTGATGCATAAAAGAAACTACAATTATCTCTGTGTTGTAACTATTTAGAAAGTAAACCTACATCAATTGACAAAAACAAATTATTTGAACAACTATTCTAACAAAATGAAATTCTGGAAATGATTATAGCATCTAACATAAGGAAAGAGAATGATAAAATCAAACGAAGCATCTATACTATAAAATTATGTAAATGATGATAGCAACTAACATAATGAAATGAAAGTGATAAACCAAACACCCATACTACGGAAGTCCATAAATGATTGAAAACTATAACATAAAAAAGGAAGTGAAATGAAGAAATATATATATATATATATATATATATATATATATATATATATATATAATACAGTGAAAATATAATCTGAGAATAAAAATGAAGTTATGAAAGAACATCTAAATACAAAAACATAAATGAAGTAGAACCTCTTCTGTTGCAGGGGCCCTCCACAACAGATGGTTTCAATTCTGGTCTTAATTACTAGTTGTGCATTGAGGCTCGAAAATGCTTCTTCATTCAAATAGGAAATAGAAAAGAGTTTTAATAAGATTACAGTCACAAAATAATTCACACTATCAATACAATTACTAGCCTGATATTTATAAAAGCCTGTCATTAACTATATTGAGGATTTTACGCCTATTATAACTAGAAAATTATATCTTGAACTCTAAAATAAAAGTAGAATTTCATTACTTCACAATTTTCTACATGGTAGAGAAAATCATGAAGTGTGATGGCTTCAGAATCCTCGCTCACTTGATTCAGCACCTGGTTAAACATTCCTTTGACCGCATATCTGGGCTATTTACTACTTGATTTGGGCCACATGGATTCTATGATAGGATAATTTATCATCTTCCCATATATTTCGTATCTCAATTAACACCTCATAACCTATCGAACCATTGCGGTGGCTACATAGACATAAATCAGTTGCAGAATTGCATTAATTCCGTAGGTAATGCATATTTTATTATAATAATAAGGAAAAAATTAAAATATGAAAACTACATCATCGAAATACTTTACCAAGTCAATATTTATAGTTTAACGCTTGTTTGAGCTAATGGTGGTGAAAAAAAGAAGGACAAATGAGTGAGAGAATTGTCAAAATTGAGGTAGTCTTAAGGCTCTACATTCCCCCACGAGGAGACCATTGCATGTCCTCATGCAAAAACAAAAAATTGTTGGTCCTTGTCATGATACTGCATCTGCCCTGAGACTTCTACTAAAACATCCAAATTCAAATTCTTTGCCTTCCTTCTAGCCATAACCATCCTTGGCTTTCTCATCATGAGTTTATATTTAAGGTTTATGATTTGCCTGTTGATATTTTTATTCTTCTTCTTTAACTTTTTGTTCTTCTTGAACCATAAACCCAAATGAAAACGAGTATTGTCATTTATGGTTTTCTCAATCTGGTTATGCAACTTCAAGGCTTTATGCTCCTGTTTAATGTGCCTATTTAGTGTCTCCAGTTAAAAAATATCCTGTCTTAGAGTATTCACTACTGGAGGTTCTTATGGACTAAGAGGCTGGGCTTCTTCCCTGTTCTAAAACTGATGTCTTCCCCATGTCTCTTTTCTCCAAGGACTCAATATAGTCATAATTTTTCTACTACAATGGGTCAATCTTTGGGCCTTTAGACCTGGAATCTAGGTAGGCAAAATAGAAATGGGTGATGAAACCCCGAGTTCCTCCTCTAAATCAACAGATTCTATTTCTTTTGGAGCTGGATTTTTCACTGTCTGGCTATGTCTAGCACTTCTCCTTATTAATGGAGGAGGGTTTTGAATTTTTTCCCTATTCTTCCTTATTTTTGACTTCTATGTTTTTGTGGATGTATCTTTTACTTTTCACCTTCTTCCTTCTTTTTACCAGTTTGATTTAAGTTTCCCCAAAAGTTTTGCAATGGGAACTTCATCTTCTAACTGTTCTTGAGGTTGTTCTTCACTTTCAACAAGGTTTTCAATTTTTCCTTTCCTTCCCCTTTTTTCTTTGCCACAATTGGGTTCTTCTTGGTTTCCCTCTTTTAAATGATTTCGAATTAGGAAAATTTCCAAAGTATCCCCTAAAATTTTAAGGTGGAATTCAATAAGAATTTTAATGAACCCATGATGATATATTGTGTTGTTTATAAACTGAATTCTGTTTTGAACAGTCCCTGACATTTTTCTCAAGCTATGTAACAAAAATTAGGGAAGATTTATTTCACTGCCTTTAAGAAAATTCATTAAGAACCTAACATGATAAAATAACATGCATCCAAATCTTCACTCACAGGTGATAAATTTTTGGATTATCAATAGAAAATTCCTCCATATTCCTTTAAGTTTTGTGATAGGGATTCCCTTTTTAAAGATGGTTTTATCCATACCTGGGTTTTTTAGAAATATTTTCCATTCTTCACCTTCTATTCCTCTATTTTTGCACCACCTCTCTCCAGTTCTTAATAGTATAGTGGCTTAGTCTATGAAAGACTCTATTATTGCAAACTTAACATCTTTGATTTCAACCTCCATTCCATCGAATGCTATGGAAAATGACTTAGTTATATCCTTGTGAAAACCTTCAAATTTTTCCATAAAAATAAGCTACCATGATTTCTGTAGCACTTATTTTACATTTGGGTAACCTTCCATGAATCTCCTTCAATTCGGTTCCATCCTTACTATCACTCCCATGGCTCGAGAAGATTTACCTTAAGACTACGTCTCTGATAGGGTAAGATGAAGGTTTCAGTATGTATGAGAGCATGAGTGAATTATGCTTGAGAATGAATGAGGGTGTGAATGAATGAATGAGGCTTTGAAATTCTCGAGAGTATGAGTAAGGTTAATAAGAACTGACCATTATGAGTTGGATGATTTCACCAACGAAATTGGGATTTGATGTTGGAGTAGTCGTATAATGTTGAGGGTTAAGTGGCAGATTTTGAGATTTGATTTTGATTTGACAAGATCAACTCTTGTTAATAATTTTTTTGAATTGGTGGTATAAAACGACCATATAATTCATATGCCAATGTTTTCATCCTGATCATTAAATAAAATTTTTCATTTGCATACCTTGAATTTTGATGTTGCTAACCTTCAATTGTTTCTCTTTGTCTTGTCTTCAGGTGCCCTTCAGCGTACTCTTCAATTTCTTCAGTCAAAAAGGTCCTGTCATATATGAGCTGTAGAAATCCATCAGAGCTGCATAATCTCAACAGTTATGTATTTATATATTTTTATTATTTTTTAAAAGAAAAAGGGATGTAAAGAAACTGGGATATTTAGAACAGGACTGGTTTTCATACTTATACATTTATTTATTATTATTTTTTTCCTCTTTTTTTTTTCAAATATATATATATATATATATATATATATATATATATATATATATATATATATATTATGATTATTATTTTTAAATTATAAAATGAAAGAAGACTTTGAAGTTGGAGAAGAAGAAGAAGTCTTCTTAACCAACTTTATATCAACATTATCTTGAAAACTCTTAACAAATTCCTCTTTTGTCAATGATTTGTGATAGATCCTTAGTCGATGTCCATTTATGAGGAGATGAAATCTTTCCTCATCAATGGTTCTGATCTTGACTGCTCCATTATCAAATAATCTCTCAATCTCATAAGGCCCAAGCGAGTGACTTTGAATTTTTTGTTGAAAATCCTTCAACTTTGAATCAAAAAGTAGTGCCCAATCTCCTGCTTGAAATTTTATTTCTTTGATATATTTATCGTGCCATATGGATCTCTGTTGCTGAACTAGGTTGGTATTTTGAATTTCATCTTGTCTCATTTCATCAATCTCATTGAGTTGTTCCATTCTATGCCTTTGTGCTTCTCACAGTTCAAGTCCCAACTTAACAACTGTCTTAAGAGTTTTTATTTGGAACTCAATTCGAAATAAGAAATGCTTCCCATAAACAAGTTCATAGGGAGTATGTCCCATTGTGCTTCTCCATGTGGTGTGATAGGCCCATAAAGCTTCTAGAATTTTTTTTTCCCAATCCCTTCTATGCAAATGTATAATGTTTGTAAGGATTGCTTCAATCACTTTGTTGGTAGATTCTATTTGTCCATTTTCATGTGGATGATATTGAGTAGACTTTATATGCTTGATTTTTTATTCCTCCACTATATTCTGCACCCTTCCGGATGTAAATTGAGTTCCTTTATCTGTTACAATTTCCCTTGGGACACCAAAATGAGTGAAAATATCCTAAAAAAGAAATGAAACTACAACATTTTCAGTAGCAAAAGAAAGCACTCTAGCTTCTACCCATTTAGTGACATAATCAGTGCACACAAGAATATACCTCTTTTGTCTTGATTGTGGATTGATTGGTCTAACAAAATCCAAAGGCCATTTTTCAAAAGGTTTGATAAGTACCTAAGGTTGTAAAGGAATTTCATCTAAAGGGACATGTTTCCCCATTGTTTGACAATTATCACATCTATTAACATATTCCTTGGCATCGTTAAAAAGGGAAGGCCAATAATATCCTAGGAGAAGGAATCTATAAGCAGTTCTCATGTCAGAAAAGTGTGCTACACATGGTTCATCATGACATGCTTTTAGTATCTCAGCTATTTCGTCTTCTCTTACACACCTTCAGATGATGAGATCTGGACCTGTCTTGTACAATTCTTCATTTATCCATGAATAAGATGCACTTATTTGAATTATATTTCTCTTTTCTTTAGGAAAAAAATATGAAAATAACTTACCTGTGGTTAAATAGTTAGAAATGTCTTCAAACCATGGAGATTTAGTAGATATTGCAAAAATATATTCATCAGGAAAACTATCTTCCACTGGTGTATCATTGTTATCATTTTGAATTCTAGACAAAAAGTCAGCAACCGTGTTTTTTTTTCCAGGCTCATCTAAAATGGTGATATTGAATTCTTGCAATAATAATAACCATCTTGTGAATTTTCCATTAGAGATTGATTTATTCATTAAATATATAATTGCAGAATGATTCGTGCGAATTAAAGTTTCATAGCCAATGATGTAATGTCTAAATTTGTTAATGGCATGGACAACAACAAAAATCGTTTTCCGTAATAGTATAATTTAACTTTGCAAGAGTCAAATGTTTACTTGTATAGTAAATAGCATAAGGATTCAAGTCGCTCTGTCCCAATATAGCTCCCAGAGCTATTTCTGAAGCATTGGTTGAAATATGGAAAGGCAATTTCCAGTTTGGTCCTCTTAAGATGGGTGCTTCAAAAATATTTTCTTTCAAAGTCTCAAATGCCTTTTGGCAATCAGGATTCCAACTGAATTCACAAAATTTTGTAAGCAATTTGAAGAGTGTAGATGAAATCTTTGTCAAGTTTTCTATAAATATTCTATAGTATTCGGTGAAACCGAGAAAACTTATAACATCTCTTTGACAAGTTGGAATTGCTAATTTGGAAATAAATTCTACCATAGATGAGTCCACTTTTATTCCATTTCCTGAAATATGGTGTCCTAAAAATGTTCCCTCAGTAAACATCATAAACCATTTTTTATGACTTAATGAGATATTTTCTTCCTTACATCTTATGAGAACTTTTTCCAAAATTTCAAGGGCTTCTTCAAAAGAATTTCCATACTGTAAAATCATCCACATAAACTTCCACACAATCATGAATTAAATAAGAGAAAATACCCAATAATCCTCTTTGGAATGTTGCTGGTGCATTGCATAATAAAAAATGAGGTACTTAGTAAAAGTGGTTTTGTCTTGATCTTTTGGTGCTACCCGAATTTGATTATATCCATTAAAACCATCCAATAATGAAAAATAATTCTTCCGTGCTAATGTATCTAAAAAATGATCTATGAAAGGTAATGGAAAATGATCTTTTAAGTTAGCCTTATTCAGTTCCCTATAATCAATACATACTCTCCATTTTCCATTCTTTTTAGGAACAATTACTAAAGGTGAAACCCACTGACTATCTGATATTGGATAAATAAAGTTTACATTCAACAGTTTTTGTAGTTCCTCCTTTACAATTTCCCTTAAGTTTGGATTCATTCTTCTCTGAGGTTTTAGATTGGTTTGGAATCCTCTTCAATATATATGTGATGCATGAAATTTTTAGGATTAATTCCTTTCATGTCAGTGTATTTCCATGCATATGTAGAAGAGTGTTTTTGTAATGTTTCTATTAATTTCTTCTTTTGAAATTCTCCCATATTTTTGTTTATATTTAAAGTTTTACCTGGAAATATTTCTATTTAAAAATTTCCAAATTATTCCATAGAATATAAAGACATATGTCTGGATGATAAATACTCAATATTGCATTGTTCCTGAAAATTTTGACTACTATCACATTGTTAAGATAATTCATTATTTTCTATTGAATTTAGAATATGATCTTCTTCACTTATTTGAGATATAGTAAAAATAGGTTGAATGTCATTGTCACCATCCATACATTCTTCATTTTTTACCTCTATTATGGTTTTTTCTGGTGGGTATAATGTGAATTTTTTCATTGAACTACCATTAGAGATAAACATATCACCAGATCTACAACTAATAAAAGCATTAGCTGTAGCTAACCAAGGCCTTCCTAATATTACTGGTTGTTGTCCTAAGATATTCTTTGGGGGTTAAGATCATAAAATAAACTGGATATATCTAAGAATCTAAAGATACATAAATGTCTTCTAACACACCATTAGGTTTAATTACAAATCTATCCGCTAATTGTAATAATGCTGGTGTATATTGAATATTTGGAAGTCTTAGTTGATCCATAGTTTGTTTACTCATGATGTTTATGGCTGATCATAAGTCGATCAATGTGTTCGAGATTTTGATACCATTTATGTGTGTCTTCACAATGGGACTTCCTGCATCCAAATATTTTTGTATTGTATTTTTCCCCATCATGATGTCTACAATTTTCCCAACTAACCATATTATTTTTACTTCTTTCCTTTTTCTTCCAGGTTTCTTTATACTAAACTCTCTTATTTCCTTTGCAAGGATTGGAATTTATTTGATAGGTTGTAACAAAGGAATATTTATAAAAACATTCTTCATCTCATCTAAGATATCATAATCAGGCATCATGATTTGTTTTTCTACCCCTTTATCAATTTGTAATCTTTCAGGGAAAGGTGGTTTTGAGACAGATACTGAAGGTTGTTCTATAATGGGAGTTGCGTTTATTGGCATATCATGTGTTTGTTTTTTAATATTTTCATTTTGGTGAAGAGATGTCTCTTCATCAGAATGATCATCTTTTTTTCTTTCCTGGATAACAACAGATGGTAATTTATTTTCTAATATTCTACTAGACCTTAGTTGGACATTATTAATATCTAGTGTAGTTATCATATAGGTTTGAAAAATTTTCCCCTCTATGTTGTAAATATGTTGTGCATTTTTATTGTTTGGGTTTGGAAGTGGTTGATCAGGCAATTTATTTTGTCTTTGTGGAAATGGTAATGAAAGTTGAGGATTTTGATTTTGAAATTGAGGTTGTGGTTGTTGACTAGATCGAGGAAAATGTTGTGGTGGAAAGTTTGGATAAGGTTGTGGGTACTGGTGATATTAAGAATATCTACCATAAGGATTTTTACATCCTTGTGTCCAAGGTTGGGATTGAGACCAAGGCTGCTGCCATGGCATTGTTGCAGTCCAATTATTTTGTGGAAGCTGAGTATACATCTAAGTGTTGAAACCTTGAGTTTGTGATCCTTGCGATGGTATTCTAGAAACAAATAAAATAGGATTTAATTGATTTGGAACCATTTCCTCTTGTTAGACAACTTTAAGACCTGGAATGGAATGCCACTTCTTCGTTTCATGATTTTTTGTATATATAACACATATTTATATTCTTTTCAAATCAAGAGGACGTTCTCTTAAGGCATGTTTCTTTCTGCACTTAAGACAAAATATAGATAAGGCATCAATTTTATCTCTTTGCTTGTTTTGTAATTTCAAGGTGTCTATTTGTTCACTAAGACTCCCAAAAATATATGTTTTGAATTCATCAAGGAAATTCCCTATTTCAGCCCTACTTACTGTTCTAGCTATAGATTTATTAATTCTAGAGAGAAGAGTATCTCTTGAACTCTTCCCAACTCTTGACTTACCTCTTGAAATATGTATGCATAATTCAGAAATATCAGGTACTGATAGCTGAGAAATATCTCCTTTTCCCATCATGTTAAGGATATTTATCCATTCATTTCTAATGTATTTTTTTAGGAGATATTTCAAAGTATCTTCATCCAAATTTTTCATTTTAGCCCTTTTAAGATTATAACTGACTATTTCAATTAAATATTATAGATTCTCATCTTCTCTTTGCATCATCTTAAAAACTTCATCCTTCTGATCATGAGGTGTGAAATAATCCTTGTATTTCTGTAAGAATTCATTTTTCATTTCTTCTCATGTCCTAATGGAATGTGTTATTAAGCCCATAAACCATTTCAATGCTGCATCCTTACGGGTAGCTGGAAACAATTTCAATTTTTGAGAATTGAGTAGGTAGTCATATGATCTACATAAAACTTAGAATTCAAAAAGAACTGTTTCAGGATCCCCACTTCTTAATCCATGTAAGTTAGGAAGGATAGAGGGTGAGATATTTTTCATTGTGGCAATAGTGTCTTCATCAAGTATAGGAAATCTAACAAGATCTGGTTCTCTATCTCCCCTACCTTCACCTCTTCCTCTTCCTCCATTATTCCTATACCTCTACCTCCATCTCCAATCCCAGGTCAACCTCCTCCAATTCTTAAATGTTCATCATTGTTGTGTACTTCTCCTTCCCCTTCCACAACCATTGTAGACTCTTTCGAATTTATATAATATTCCAAGATTGGGATTGTCTGTTCTTCTTCTAATTCTTCATGTTCCTTTATAAATGGTATGTTAAAGTTGATTTCTTCTTCCTATTCCTCACAAGGGATTTCTAATTCTTGAGATTAAATTTTTTCTCCATTATAGGTTAGGAAAATTACTCTTTATTTTGGGAATTTAGGGTCTTGTTCTTCCACAACTGCTTCATTTGATGTGTTTGATGACTCTGTAGGTTGAATTTATGATCTTAATACCTCAGGAAGTCTATGTCTACCTACTACGGATGGTATGCGAGTTTGGGTGGATGGTGTGTCACTACGAGGTCTTGATGGGGTGAGTGCTGTTGTTGGAATTAGGATTATACCTCTAGCTACAAATCTACGTCTAGAATCTCTTTCTCTATGCATGTATTTTTTCTATTTTTATGGTTTTTTTTAAAGAGAAAAGGATTCTATTTACACTTCCCCGAAAATGATGCAAAAATGTTTAGTCAATTTAATGTTCTTAAATTGCTATCATAAATTATCGTCTGGAGTTAGTAATATTGTGAAGTTGAAGTGCACTATATATGCTAGAAGCCTTTCTTACTTAGTTTATTGTCGTGATTTTATATGTGAAGATCGTTTTTGAAGATGTTTTTACTTTGGATGTCCGAAATGAATTTAAGAAACTGAACTTTAAATATGTCCCTAAAAACTATAAAAAAAATCTTAATTAGTTTATCTATTAGTAACTAATGATTAATTTGAGAAAAATTAAAATGATAGAAAAAAGAGGCAACGTTAGTATTTTTCTGTCTTTTTAGAAACTTTATGTGAATGAAACTTGAACCAAGGAATCACTAGAAAGTATTTATGCTATTATGCTCAGAAATGAAATTTCTAAATCACTGTTGGAACGGGGTTCCCTAACTTGCGTTTTGGTACAATTTTGTAATAGTAGGTCCTGCATAGGGGTTTTGGGGTGGGTCAAAGCCCCTACTATTTTGTAATGGGTTAAAGGGTAGCTCTAGGTTCCACAAACCATGGTTTGCGGATCATAGGATAGCGAAGGCTACACTATTATAAATAGATATATAGCTGGGTCTAGTAAGTAAGTAAGTCAGAAGATTTGCTACGTGTGAGTTGTTAAGATCTGTCTGGGTGGTTTTGGGTAAGGAATCCTATTGGCTGTGTGTGTGGAGATCCTTAGTTCTGCTGTGTGCGAACCCCGCCAGGCTATGTGTGCGGGCTGTGTTTGGGTTGTAAGTGTATTTTTGATGTCAATGAATGCGGAATATGTTTGAAGTACCTTTGTGTTATTTGGATTGATTGTGTTTATTGCTGAAGCACATTTGTGGTATTTATTTAAGATGTGAATGTATCTGTGATATGGAATTGGCTGTGATTATAATGTTCTATGATGGTATTTTTTAATGTGCACATGGATGCGAATGTATTGATTATATATGTTAGTAATAATATATTTGCTATGGTTATGTGCTAATTATACTATTAAAGGAGTTGTGAATAGACTCATTTTGTGCGAACCTACTAAGCCGCAACACAGATCTGCCTTAAATTACCTACTGTCTCCTAGGGTGCAGAAACCTAGTTTCGGCACCCTCCCATACTACTTTGGGTGAGACCTTGGCCTGCACAAGTAGGTCATTACCGAAAGGGCCAGTAGTATAGGGGTTTGTTGGAAAACCTTAACCTCTAAACCTGGGTCAGGACCCCTCAAGCCAAAAAATGGTTGCATTGTCGGGACCGGGAGCATTTTGAGAGAGAGATCGAGTAATGTCATGAGGTCATTTGAGACCCGAGAAGTTGGAAATTGAAGATTGGTTTGAAAGACAGATTCAAGAGTTTTCTATAAAGGAGAATCGCAATAGAAAGCTGACAGCTGAGAAGTGGAAGAACAAGTACATATTTACCGAATTCTATGAAAATTTCTTTGTAAACTTTGTGCACGAGCTTCAGTAGTGGTTGGCAAGGCTCGTATAATTCCAGACGTGTTGGAAAGATGATTAGGTTACGCAGTGGACACCAGAATTGATCCAAAAACTGGAGAGGATTGAAAATACAATCACCCATACGGTAGATCATTGGGTGGATAACGTGCTGGGAGGATTTGTAACAGAATTCACAATCGATCAGTTCGTATCCTATTCCGAGGAAGAGTAGAGTTTCTTCAAAGGGTTTCGGGGTAAGTTCTTGAAAACATTGCCATTGTTAATCAAAATATTACTGTGCGAAAAAAGGCGTTTTGTGCAGCCACATCGAATGAATGACCTCAGATCAGAGAAAATGTACAACACGAAGTGGTAAGTACTACTGAACCAATAGATAAGGGGATAGATCCATCTACAGTCCATTAAGAGAGTCGAATGTGCACATAGGAAATAGTCCTCTAGCCACACCACCCTCAAGTCAGCATAAGGGTAAGAACTCACCCACACCTCTGCCTCCACTAGAAGAAGATATGGCCACACACATGAAGCTACCCACCTTTAAGGGTGTTGGAGATGAAGATATGGACTGATTTTTTTTTGTAGCAGAATCTATATGGACAGCGCAGAATGTGGCTACTGACACTGTAAAGAGAGCACAACTATCTCTCGCCTTTGAAGGAAGGGCCTTGGATTGGTATATGGGGTACGTAGGCCACCATGCGGATCCTTCTATTTGAGAGATTAAGAAAGCTTTAAAATAACAATTCCAGAAGCCTATGTCCTACTCGCAGCTAGTAACTGACCTAAAAGACTTTAGACAGGGACCTACTAAGTTTGTATGGGAAGGTGATCAACGGTTAAAGAAGGTTATCAAAGATGGGGAATTTCAGTATGATGATAGACAACAAAAATAATGGTTTATCATTATGTTGCTACCTCATATGTGCAGACCTATGGGTCAGCAGGCAATTAAGACACAAGAGAAAGCCTTGGATATTGCTATGAAGCTAGAAGTTGTGCCAAGATACGATGCCCAGTTTGGGGTGCAACAGATCTAGATACAGCTAGAGGTAATGCAAATTGAAATCCATAATCTAAGGAAAGAACGAGGAAAGGAAGTGAGCCTAGAAATATGGTGCATAAGATGCAGGGTGTCTGGGCCACACAAGGGATCAGTGTCCTCTGCTAGCGGATTACATGCAGGTTGGGGGGCCCAGCCTATTGCGTCCTAAAGAGGCTGCGGGACCAAGTGGCCTGACGTTATGGTGCGCTGACTGTCATGTAGCTAGACTAAATAATACCAACCACTGCCTCAGTCTTGGTTCTTATGTTACATAATTAAAGCAACAATGGTGTCGATTCTTCTCATCTATGGGACATGATGAACATAACTGTCGGACCTATGATTTAATGATAGACTGGGGAAACCTATATAGGGTATAGGCTGACCATTCTTTACCACTATCTCCCTCAAGTAGATGAGGCTCCCCAGCAAGGGGCAGGGGAGGGGGGAGGGGTGGAGGCGTAGGTCAGGGAAGAGGGAAATTGATCTATTACAACTGTGGAGAAATAGGGAACTTTGCAAGGGACTGTCTGAACCCTGCGCAACAATCTTGTCGATATTGTCGACAATTGGACCATGTGATTGAAGACTATCCAGTCCTAATAGAAAAAATGCAGGAAAAAAAATAGAAACCTACATAGAATGTGCAAAGGGTTAATGTGGGACCGCGTGATGAAGGAACAAGTATTAATGTCATAACATGCAGCGACATGGCTACTGTAGGATCTCAGGAGAAAGTCGCGACTGAACCTCTTATATGGAAAACAACTGTCAATTAGGAAATCTTGGACCTATAGAAGGAGAAGGAAACCTTCATCGCAACTCGAAAATACTTTACTAAGGATGAGGAATCTACTTCCAAGGCTCCAACAAACCTAAGAATGAACAAAAAAGTTAAACCATTTCTACAAGCATATATGCAGCTGCTATGCAACTAGAAGTTAGTAGAAAATCCTAAAGCACTAATAGATAGATGCGCGGAAAAAGCTGACCCTCCCACAGAGATTAAGGAATTTCACAAACTTTACAAGCACAAGAAGCGCACTGGGTAGGAGATGCAGCTAACAACACAGATTGGTGACCATGAAATGGATCAGGTTATCTTGGACCTAGGGTTAGATGCTAACATACTGCCCAAGAAAACTTGGCAGCAGATGTGAGAGCCTAAGTTGGAATGTTCCACTATAGAGGTACGCATGGATAACCAGTAGAAGATCATACCATTGGGGAGGCTGTTAAAGTTTATGGTCGATATTGCAAGAGTTAAGGTACGCACCGACTTTAATTTAATTCAGTTTGTGGAAGATGCGAACCCTTATCCTGCATTCCTAGGACTGGATTGGGAGATAGAAATGGGAGGCATTATCAATCAAAGAAAAGGAGCATGGTTTTCGAAAATGAGGGTACAAGGGTGATAGTCCCACTAGACCCGACAGAAGGAGAGCGGTATATTGAACCGGTATGCGAAGAAGAGGATGTGGATCACATTTATAAATTAACCACTTGGGACAAGGATTGGATCAATCCTACAGCTGATGGTGTGCTTTTCTAGGAAAAATATAGTGAATGCCTCTTTGACTCTGATGGAGAGATAGAAAATTGGCAGAATTGGTTACATGATGTATCTGCGGTGCGATGTCTCAGGATTACAAAACACTTCTGATGTATCTCCTTAGAGGTAAGAGAACTGCCCTACTTTGATGGTTCTGGTAGTGTTCGAATTTTGCTGTGAACATTTGAAACCAAAGTCCCAAGGGAACGAAGAATGTGGGCACTCAACCTAGAAATGTGCGCAACCCCCACGTGGTGGTGGGAAAATCATAAGGGGACGCTCCAAGATTGGGAGGAATGTTGCGAGATGATGGTACTGTAGTTTGAACCCCCGGTTCACTTGCTTGTGAAGACTTTCCTTGGCCTAGGAGACTTGCGTGAGCAGTTTTCTGCATGGATGGATGAATGGTGTGATAGAAATATAGACAAATGGGTCCACCTGTTCATTCATGCCTTGGGGCCAATCCCCACCGCATGGTATTTAGACACAGAACTACATGAGCGCACCCATCACTAGGAAACCCTGAAGGATGAGTTTGTAGTGATGTTCAGGTTGATAGGTGTAACAGAGGAACTCGATAAAGCCCTGTAGGATATAGATGCCTTAGTATTTGATGAATCACGCCCTCTTGCAGCACATGGGGTGCCAACGTGGGAGACACAGATGCAAGATATTTTCAACTCCCATAATTTGTCAATGGAGGAATGTGATGAAGACCCACAGAATATATCTATCCCGAAGTCAGAGGGAGAGTGCGTAGTTGTTGAACCCCCACTGCAGACCTTCGATGTGACTAAGCCTCTTAAGTTGCGAGAAGTCAATATTGGAACAGAGGAGCAACCTAAACTAGCTAAAATTGGGGACTACTGGGATGATGATATTATTGGAAGAGTCACGGAACTCCTTATAGAATACCAAGACCTATTTCCAATAAAATTCTCAAAACTCAAATGGATTACAGGGGACCTAGGGGTTATTCGCATCACTTTAAAACCAGATGCACACCCTATTAAGTAGCGCTCTTATCTCTTGAACCCCAAGTATAAGCAGAAATTCAGGGAAGAACTTGACAAAATGATAGTTGTAGGTATCATCGAACCAGTAAAATAGTCATATTGGGTAAGTCCTATGGTGGTTTAGGTGAAAAAGACTAAAGGAGAGATACAGATCTGTGTTGACCTGTGCAAATTGAATGATGCCTGCGTACATGATCCCTTTCCTATGCCATTATTAGATGAAATCCTCGATAGCATGGGGGGGAAGGAAGCGTACTCATTCATGGATGGTCTCGGGCTACCAATAGATCAGGATCTCACTTGAAGACCGTAGCAAAACTACATTCGCCACTGAATGGGGATATTTCTAGTACACTGTCATGCCATTTGGGCTCAAGAATTCCCCTGCCATCTTTTCGCGGGTGGTGGCTGAAGTATTCAAGGATTTCATCCACAAGTTTTTGGAGGTATATTTTGATGATTGGACCATATTTGGGTTGGTAAATAAGCACATCTCTAACTTTCACATGATGTTGGATGCCTGTCGAAAGCACCATATTTCCCTGAATATTAAGAAGTACATATTTTGCGTACCCTTTGGGATTTTTCTAGGCCACATAGTCTGTCGACAAGGATTGATGGTTGACACCACCAAGATAGCATTTATCATCAACCTGGCAGTCCCTATAACTGAGAAATAGCTGTGCTCTATCCTCGGACATACAGGCTACCACAGGAAGTTCATTCAAGGGTACACGCTGATCACAACACTCATGGAAAAGTTGCTAAAGAAGGAAGTTTCATTTTTTTGGGACAAGGAGTGTCAAAAGAGCTTCAAACTACTCAAGGAGAAGATGGTCTATGTGCCTATCCTCATATTCCTTGACTAGGTGAAGGTTTTCCATGTTCATGTAGATGCGTCATGGATCACCCTAGGAGCTGTCCTTACACAGCCCGGGGAAGGCGACATCGACCATTGTTGGAACAGGGTCCCCTAAAGATGTGAATTTGTATATTTTTGGTACTAATTAGTCTAAAGTAGGGGTTTTGGGGTGGGTCAAAGCCCCAAATGCATTGTAATGGGTCAAGGGTAGACCTAGAGTTTGAAAACCATGGTTTGTGGACCACAGGAAAGCGTAGGCTAAGTCGTTATAAATATATGAACATTTTGAGCCTAGAGGTAGGAAATAATTGAGTCTGATGCTACGTGCAAATTGTTAGATCTGTTTTGGGTTGGTTTAGGCAAGGAATCCTGCTGGATGTGTACACGGAGATCCTTAGTCCTGCTATGTGCAGACCTTACTTGTTGTGTTTCAGATTGTAACTGGGTTTTGGATGCTAATATATGCAGATATAGTTGAAGTATCTCTGTATTATCTAGATCTATTGTGTTACTGTTGATGCGAACCTGTGGAATCTGTTCGGAGCTAAGAATACATTTGTACTATCTGTTTATGTTGCAAATATATATGTCTTATAGTATAGAGTATATCTGTGATTTGTTATAGTTTCCTTATGATAGTAAGTGCTGGTAAATTGTTGATACACAAGTGGATGTGAAGGTACTGACTAGATTTGTGCATGGTAATAACTCTGTTCTGATTAATTATGGATTATACTAGTAACAAACCTACGAATAGAACTATTTTGTGCAAACCCGATAAATTGCGAACACAGATCTGCTTGACTTACCTACTCTCTCTCAGGGTGCGGAAACCTGGTTCCAACACCCTCCCATACTACTTTGGGTGAGACTTTGGCCTGCGCAAGTAGGTCATTGCCGAAAGGTCCAGTAGTATAGGGGTTTTTTGGCAAACCTTAACCTCCAAACCAGGGTCAGGACCCCTCAAGCCAACAAATGGTTCCATTGCTGGGACCGAGAGAATTTTCAGAGAGAGATTGGGTAATGCCAAGGGAGAATTGGAGACTTGAGAGGGTGGAAATTGAAGAGTGGTTTTAAAAACAGGTTTAGGAATTTTCTATGAAGGAGAATCACAACAAGAAGTTGATGACTGAAAGGCGAAAGAATAAGTACATCTTCATTGAGGTCTACGAAATTTTCTTGTAACATTTTCAAACGAGCTTCAGGAATGGTTGGCGAGGCTCGTAGATTTCCAGATGTGTTGGAAGGATGAGCACGTCACGCTGTGGACTCTAAAATTGATCCAAAAGTTAGAAATAACTAATAATACCATCACCTATACAGTAGATCACTGGGTGGATAGCGTGTTTGGAGGTTTTGTGACAGAGTTTGTAGTTAATTAGTTCATGTCCTATTATAAGTCAGAGCAGAGGTTCTTCAAGGGTTTTCGGGGTAAGTTTCTAAAAACACCACCATTATTAATCAAAATTTTGCTGTGCGAAAAAGGCATTTTGTGTAGCCACACCGAGTGAATTACCTCCGATCTGGGCGAAAGCACAACACGAACTGGTAAGTACTACCATACTAATCAAGAGGGATATAGTTCTGTCTAGAGTCCAGTAAGAGAATAGAATATGCATAGCCCTCCAGCTACACCACCTTCAAGTTAGCATAGGGGTAAGAACTCATCCATACCTCCACCTCCACCAGAAGATGATATGGCCTCGCACATGAAGCTACTCACCTTCAAGGGTGTAGGGGATGAGGATATGGACCGATTTTGGTTTGTCACAAAATCAGTATGGGCTACACAGAATGTGGCTAGTGATGCTGTAAAGAGAGTGCAACTATTTCTCACCTTTGAAGGAAGGGAATTGGAATGGTATATGGGATACATAGGACAACACGTGGACCCATCTATCCCAAATATCAGGACAACGTTAAAACAAAAATTTCGAAAGCCTAAATCCTACTCACAGATAGTGGTTGAATTAAAAGAATTTAGACAAGGACCCATTGAATTAGTATCGGAAGCTGATCAACGGTTGAAAAAGGTTATCAGAGATAGGGAATTTTAGTATGATGATAGGCAGCACAAAGAATGGTTTATCTCTATGCTGCTACCTCACCTGCGCGGACCTATGGGTCAACAATCGATCACAACGTAGGAGAAAGCTTTGGAGATTGCTATGAAACTAGAGGCTGCACCGAGGGATGATGCTTAGTTTTGGGTATAGTAGATCAAGAGACAGTTGGAGGCAATGCACATTGAAATACAAAACCTGCGAAAAGAACAGGTAAAAGAGGCTAGTCCATACATATGGTGCATAAGATGCAAGGTGTCCGGTCATACCAAGGACCAGTGTCCCTTGTTGGTTGATTACATGTAGGCTAGAGGACCTAGCCCATTAAGTCCTAAGGAGGTTGCAGGACCAAGTAGTCCAACGTTATGGTGCGCTTACTATCATGTCACAGGGCTACATGATACGAACCACTGCCCCGACCTTGGTGCATACGTCCCAGAATTAAAGTAGCAATGGTGTCGGTTCTGCTCCTCTGTGGGGCATGATGAGCATAACTGCCAGACCTATGATTTGATGATCGATCGAGGAAACCTATACAGGGTGTAAGATGACCCTTCTTTACCACTATCTCCCTCGAGCATAGGAGGCTCCCCAGCCAGGGGCAGGGAAGGGGGAACGGGTGGAGGCGCGGGACAAGGAAGAGGAAAATTGATCTGCTACAACTATGGAGAGATAGGGCACTTTGCAAGGGATTTTCTGAACATTGTGCGACAATATTTCCATTATTCTAGACAATTGGACCACATGATTGAAGACTGTCCAATTTTGATAGCAAAAATGCAAGAAAAAAATAGGCACCTACGCAGAATGTGCAAAGGGTTAAGGTTGAACCACGTGATGAAGGCCCAAGAATTAATGTCATAACGCGCAGTGGGATGGCTATTGGGGGAGATGAGGAGAAAGCTGCGACTGAACCTCTTATCTGAAAAGAAACTGTGAAACAGGAAGGTTTGGACCTATAGAAGGAAAAGGAGACCTTTGTCGCAGCTCACAAAGACTTTACTAAGGATGAGGCACCTATTTCAAAAGCTCCAGCAAGCCTAAAAAATAATGATGAAGTTAAACCATTTCTACATGCATGTATGAAGTTGCTGTGCAACCAGAAGGTAGTAGAGAATCTGCAGGAATTAATAGACAACTGTGCAGAAAGAACTAATCCACCCCTGGAAGTTAAGGATGTGCACAAACTGTATAAGAATAAGAAACACACTTGTAGGGAAATGCGGCTAACATCACAGATTGGTGATTATGAAATGGATCAAGTTATTTTGGACCTAGGATCATATGCAAATGTATTGCCTAAGAAAACTTGGCACTGAATGGCAGAACCTAAGTTGGAATGGTCCACTATCTAGCTGCGCATGGCCAACTAGCAGAAGATCATACCATTGGGGAGGCTGTCAAAGATTATGGTAGATATTGTGGGAGTTAAGTTCTGAGCTGAATTTGAGGTAATTCAGATTGTGGAAGATGCAGACCCCTATCCTGTGCTCCTAGGGTTAGATTGGGCCATAGATATGGGAGGCATCATCAACCTAAAGAAATAAAGCATGGTGTTTGAGAATGAAGGTACAAGGTTGATAGTCCCGCTAGACCTTGTGGAAGGAGAATGGTATACAGAACTAGTGCACGAAGAAGAGGATGTGGATAGCATCTACAAGTTGAATGCTCATGATGAATATTGGATCAATCCTACGGCTGGTGGTATGCTTTTCTAGGAAAATGACAATGAATTTTTCTCTGAATCTGACAAGGAGATGGAAAATTAGCAGAATCAGCTACACGATGTATCTGCACTGCGATGTATTAGAATCACAAAGAAGTTCTGATGCATCTCCTCAGAGGTAAGAGAAATACCCTACTTTGATGGTTCTAGTAGTATTAGAGAATTTTTGTGAGCATTTGAAGCTGAGGTCCCCAGAGAGCGAAGGTTATGGGCTCTTAATATAGCCATGCATGCAACACCTGCGAGGTGGTGGGACAAACATAATGGGATGTTCCAAGATTGGGAATAATGTAGAGATATGATGGTCCTGTGATTTGAACCCACACTTCACTTGTGCGTAAAGACTTTCCTTGGCCCAGGGGACCCGCATGAGCACTTGTTTGCATGGATGGAGAAATGGTGCAAACGAACTACAAAATAATGGGTTCAATTGTTTATTCATGCCTTGGGGCCAGTCTCTAATGCATGGTATTTAGATGCAGAGCTACACCAACGCAGTCGCCACTAGGAAACATTGAAGGATGAGTTTGTAGGGACATTTGGGTTGGTAGGTGGAGTAGAGGTGCTCGACGAAGCTCTAAAAGATATAGATACCTTAGTATTTGATGAATCATGCCCTTATGCAGCACTTGGGGCACCAACATGGGAAACGCAGATGCATGATATTGTCAACTGCCGCAATCTAGCAATAGAAGAGTGCGATGAAGATCTACAAAATGTCTATATCCCAGAATCAGAGGGAAAGCATGCAGTTGATGGACCCCCACTACAAACTATCAATGTTACTAAGCCTCTGAAGTTGCGAGAAGTCAACATTGGAACGGAGGAGCAACCTAAGCTAGAAAAAGTTGCGGACTACTAGGATGATGATACAATAGGAAAAGTTGCAGAACTTCTCACAGAATACCAGGACTTATTCCTGACGAAGTTCTCAGAACTCAAAGGGATTATAGGGTCCTAGGGGTCATGCGCATCACTTTAAAACCAGATGCGTGCCCTATGAAGTAGCACCCTTATCGGTTGAACCCTAAGTATAAGAAAAAGGTTATGGAATAAATTGACAAAATTCTCACTGCAGGTATCATCGAACCGGTCGAACAGTCAGACTGGGTAAGTTTGATGGTGGTTCAGGAGAAAAATACTAAGGGAGAGATACAAATCTACGTTGAATTGTGTGAATTGAATGATGCCTGCATACATGATCCATTCCCTACGACATTCTCAGATGAAATCTTGGACAGCATGCGAGGGCAGGAAGCATACTCATTTACAGACGGGTTCTCAGGCTACCATCAGATCAGGATCGCACCTGAATATCGCAACAAAACTACATTCGCTATTTAATGGGGATCCTTTCAATATACTTTCATTCCATTTGGGCTAAAAAATTCCCCTGCCATCTTTTCGCGGGTGGTGGTCACAATATTCAAAGAGTTCATCCACAATTTTTTGGAGATATATTTTGATGACTGGACTGTCTTCGGATTGGTGAAGAAGCATGTCTTGAACCTGCGCATGATGTTGGATGCCTATAGAAAGCACCATATTTCGCTGAATATCAAGAAGTGCATATTTTGTGTACCCTTCAGAATCTTTCTCGGGCACATCGTTTGTCGACAAGGAATGATGGTTGATCCTGCCAAAGTCACAGTTATAATAAACCTGGCAGTACCTACAACTGAGAACAAATTGCACACGATCCTCAAAAACATAGGATACTACAGGAAGTTCATTCAAGGGTACGTGCTGATCACAATTCCTATGGAAAAATTGCTTAAGAAGTTTGTTTCGTTTTATTGGGATGACGAGTGTTAGAAGAGCTTCGAGCTATTCAAGGAGAAGATGGTCTTTGCACCTATTCTCATCTTTCCTGACTAGGTGAAGGTATTCCATGTTCATGTAGATGCGTCGGGGATCGCCCTGGGAGCTATCCTTACACAGCCTGGAGATAGAGACATTGATCATCCTGTTACATTCACTAGTAGGTGTTGGGGTTCCCATGTTTTGGCCAGATTGGCAAGACCAAAAGATGAGACAACATCATAACCACTTTGGGGCCCTAGGATCTAGCCCTCCTGGACCCAGAGAGGGATCTCTCCAATAAAAGAAAGAATGATATATATATCTTTGAAGCTCAAATGAGATGTTAGGCTAGGTATGAAGCGCAAAGGGGGTTTAAAATGATTTGGTTGGTTGGTTGCTGGGTTGGTCATGAGATCATAAACTGAGAAAGTAATGGAAGGAAAGGAGCAGAGCAGCAGGATGTTTCAGCAAAAAGGATAGGTCAAGAAAGTGCCATCCATTGGGCTATGGAGTCATGAAAGGAGAATTACTTGCAACAACTATCCAGGGCTTTCAGAGGGCAAGTCATATACACAAAAGGATATTTTTAGATAGATGGTGGGATGGAACATTAAGGATTTAAAGTGAAAAAAGGAAAGACACCCAATTTCTGTCTATAGATCAGGTCAGCGGTCATTTAACTCCAGACCTACTTGGACATACTCAAAGGCAGCTCTCAAAGGAGGGACAAAGGGGCAGCTTGCAGATCGGACCAGAGGTCATTTAACTCTAGGTCAGCCTTAGCATAATCCAAGGGAAAAAATAGAGATAAGTTTAACAGAGCCAGGGTCTATAGATCAGAGAAGGACTTTGAACCTTCAATGCTTTGACACCAGCAAGAATATCCAAGCAGCAAACCCCAAATTCATACATCAGCTAGCAGCATATGGAACCTCTACACTGTTCAAATTAGCTGAATTTACTCTTAGAATCACTATCAGTAGAAAACATTAAAGGCAAGGAGAGCAGAAACATAGGGTACCTAACAAGGGTAAATCCTATGCTATATTTTTGATGCAAGCCAGCAGACCAATGAACAACATGAAAGTGTAATAAAACAATAAGACAAGAAAAACATCACCCGTAGTAATAGACTAGGATCCAAATAAATGTGCTTGATTAATTGATGCAAAACCAGTCACATACACTGAGCTCAAGGGCTGAATACAATCCAAACTTCTCCTCCCAGCCTACTACATAAAAAATACTCTGCTAATCCCTCCCAAGACTGTTCTAACAGTCCAAATAAATCCCTCTAACAGCAATCGGCAACAACCGAACAACAACCTTTTACAATAAGTTCTCAGGAATTCTTATAGGAGAAGAGAATAACAGGAGTAGATGAACATTTAATTTGTTTCATTAAGACAGGATGGCGGAAATGTTCACGCCCATACTGCTTAATGGCTCTGTAGTGCTTTATGTACTTTATAGTCTGCTTTGGGAGTCTTTGACAGGTCGAGGTTGACCTCAGATGTTTCTTGAAGTCCTTTCTGGCTATTTGGAGCTTTGCGCTAGCCTTCTAGAATAAATGAACTGGGTGGAAAGTCTGCAAGGTCTCCATGCTTTAGAATTGTGGTCCTGATAGTATTTTAAGAAGCTTCTGTCAGTGAAATACATTTAAGGGCTCGAGGAGGCATGGAGACTTCTGTAGGAAGGTGTCCTCTTGGAGGAACAGTGCTCTGCTAACATTAAACACCGATATGGCTCGTTTCGTGTGCATTTGGTCTTCAAACTGTGCCTTCTTCCTTTGAACGTGGGGTTAAGCGTTAATCATTCAATAATGGGCATTAATCCCTACTGCTAATACATTGGCTGATGCTGAAATGGCCTCTCTGTGCTCTGAGTCACAGTGACCATGACTATTGAACATAGAGTGAATTCATCACTCCGTAAACCCTGCACAAATAAAATAAACCAATTATACATCCAGGGTGGTGGTGGGAGAATGCATTGGAGGCCGGAGGAATGGTGGCGTGACAGAGGCAAACGCTGCGGATGCAATGAAAACGGTGGAGAAAAGCCATGAACTTTAATGTAAAAACATTAAAGTTTTAATGTTTGGGTGCCATGATATAATATTTATGCAAAATAGAGGTTCACACTTTTGGAACGAAAAACAAAGGAAATGCACATAAAACATATAAAACGGGGCTTGATGTGGGACCTGGTATGGGCGAACGATGATTAAATCTGGACCGTCCAATCTCAGGAGGAGATCGATGGTTGAGAATGCGTCACAGGGCAATGGATGGTGGGCCAGGGGTCCTTTTGCCTTGGGCTAACTCCCGCACATCTTCGTGGCATGATCACCGTTGTATGGGCAGCTCGGGATTGGACGATGCACGTGCATATCACATCGGGTTTTCTTCCGAACGATAACGCGCGATGGAAGGGCGGTTTTCAAACAATGGTTAGTGCCACGTGTCCTGCGGTGAGTGGAATCACTCCGAAATGAGAAATACTGCCCACCTTCCAAGGGCGGTGCGATAGAAACCGACTGGTTTTGAACAGTGACCGTGGAATGGGGACCACCGGGCAGATAAAATGTGGGCTATCGATCTATGGATCAGATCGATGGTGCATATGCGATCGGAGGAGTAAACAAGGGAGCGATGGGCACATTTCAAAACATCACTGACCATCAAATCTTACATTGATCAACGGTTGAGATTACAGTGCAGGCTATTATAACAATATTTCAATCACATCGGAGGTTTTTGAGTTTACAAAGGGAAAGGGCGTGTATGAAACCTCCGATTGCGAGAAGTGCTCGGGGCTCAAACGCTTGGTCCCGGGCGCGGGCATATGGGGAAGTGGTTTGAGGGGCTGTGCCGAGAGGGGCTAAGCCTGTGATAAGGTGGAAAGTGGGTTTTTGGCCCATTTTAATGCAATTTGAGGCCAAAGAAGGGTAACGATAGAGAGGAGAAGGGTTTATTAAACCAAACAAAGAGGATTTGAAGGGTTTAAAAGGGGACTTAAGATGGTTTAGAGGGTTAATGGGGGGAAAGGGAGGGGAGTAAAAGGAGATGAAGCAAAGGTTTAGGAGGGATGTTATAAAGGGAAAAAAGAGGCCCTTTGGGCATTTCTTCACAATCAGAGAGGCTTTATAATTGGAAACAACAGTGGGGATTTATCAAAGGACGAGGGCATAACGAGGCTTTAAGGATGATGTGTTTTCAGAGGGAAATGCATTCCTTGAAGGCTCAAAAAAAATTTAGCCCCCTGTTTGCTTGTCAAAAAATTTATAGGGGGCTAACAGTGGCTCCACATGGGGATGGCTTCTTCTTGAAGGAGTCAAGAATTCAGAAGATAAATCTCTGGTGTAGGCCAGATGCCTGGTACTTGACCCATCCATTTTATTTCTTGGATCAGTTGCCACAAATCATGAAGACATCACATCAATAGTAAAATTATCCCAAACAGATACCTATCCACACTATATTCGTAACATTTTTTCTTCTGGGTGCATTTGGACTTACAGACCCTTTACATCATCAATTTTTTACAAGAAGGAAAATCAACCTATTCTACTTCTACCCTTATTACTCCATGAGACCAGATTAAACTGTTGGTCTCATAGTTTCCCTACCTAAACTAGTAACTGCTAGGATTAAACTGTCTAGCAGATTTCTTCTCTACATTCTAAGAAAAAAATTGAAAAAAATCAAGCCAAGATTAGACTGTTTGACTTACTGGACTTTGCAGAAATTAAAACAACTAACTACATGCTCACAGACTAAGCTTTATTGAGCTTTTCCTACCTACCCTACTCTAACTAGAATATTCACAGACTAGCTTGCAAACATTGTCTTCTAATGCAACTAGTCCATCAAGTGATCCCATGACTGGTCCCTTCTGCTCAGCTCCTTGAGCAGGCCGGATAGGCAGGGAAACTCCCACTCTTTTTGTTCAATAACAACAGCTTTGAAAAATTTTCTTTCTGTTCGCAACATGCTGCTCAAAAAGACCTTTGATCCTTCCTCAAATGTTTGCAGGAAATGGGCATAAGGATCATGAAAAGATACCTGGCTATGAATATTTGGCAAGCAGGCTTCAACCAGGATCTCTTCTTCCTCCACTGGACAAAGAAGAAGACTCTCTTGAGAGAGAGAATCTCCCTCATCTTCTTCATTTTCTGAACTGGAGGACTCATCGTATATTGCAGCTGAGTCCTCTTGGAGCTCTGATATATTCGGCTCTGATGTGCTGGGCTTCGTGAAAAGGTCTATGTATTCTTGAGCAGGGGCTTGTTCCATTACTTCCTCTTTTTCAAGAGAAGGCTCATTATTTTCATCTTGCTCAGTAATCTCTTCTTTGCCTTCCTCCTCATCCTCTAAAAAGAAAAACTACTGTCCTCCATTCTCATGACACTCATCACTGATGCTTTCATAACTTTCCCCATCAGTGTCATAGATGGGCTGACTGGTTTCATTGCTTCTTTGGGGTTGCTAGCCCTGGATTTCCTCCCATGGGTCTACTGATGATGGTTCTGCAAGCTCAGCTTCTCTTTGGGAACAATCATCATCAAATAGATAATAACTAGGAAAGTCATTATCGTAAGCAATGTCACCAATCCAACCTGTCGGATTCTCAGTAGGTCTTTCTTTGTCCTGATCCTTAGAGGAGCTTTCTGGATCTGAATCATCAAACTCAATAGACAAGTGAGAAAGGGAATCTTTTCTATAAAAGACTTCAGAGGTGAACTGCTGATTTAATATCTGATCAATCTCTTCTTCTGTCAAAAGAGGTGTTTTCCTCTCATCATGGATAGAAGAATAGCAGTCCTCTTTTTCTTGTATTAGTTTATTTGGAGGCTGGATGTTTTCTTGAGCCTCTTCTTCCACATCAGATCCTGCCTCTTCAATGTGGCCCCTTGTTTCCTCAAAGCAGCACTCCCTATTATCCTTTGCTATTAGGTCCTGATTTTCTCTAGTCAGCGTAATACAAGACATAGGTAAGCAATCAGGAAGTTCCTGATCACTTCACTCTTTGTCTTCTATAGATTCTTGAGCATCGTACATGTCTGGCTCATCTTCACAGTCTTGAGTTTGTTCTTGTTCTGGAAGAGGCATGGGCTGTTCTAAATAATCATCATTTGCATTCAGATTAGCCATGTACATTTCCAACACTTTACCAAACGTTTCTGTTAATTCATTTAATTGATCATACAAAGTGTTGTTCCTTGAGAAACAATTCTTGGCTGTGTACAAGAATCCGTGCTCAAGACATTAAAGATTATGTCACAAAAATGTATATATGTGTCTCTGTTTCTTAACCCTTTAAATGTTAGTAATATATTTCCCAAATATCAAATCTTTAGGAGCCATGGAATGCCATATTCCCTTTATACTGAAGTGAACAGATGAAAGACAGAGAAAGAAAAGGATTTTAACTTGTCATGCTGCGTTACACAGAAACTTTCATTATAAAATCCAGAGGAAGTGAAAAACAGATAAGTTAAAGAAGAGGAGCGCCCATTAAGGATATTTAACTCTTAGACATATAAATATCAAGAGACCTGCAGCTCTAATCACTCTACTTTATTCACAGAAATGTAAATGAAATGGAAACCAAGAAAACTCTTCAACATAGATGGAATATTGGAAACTTGCAAAACTTCTTTATTCATTCGATATTGCTCAGTACAAAATTTAGCCTTCAAAGGTTCAAAACTCGGAACCTTCTTCCTTCTTTAAGATGTCTTTAAATACAAGCTGAACCAAAATGGTTTCAGTTATAAAACTGATTCTAACTGACTGAAACTACTTAACTACTTTCTGTCACGGAGGTATATGCCTCAGAAACATTTCATTACATTGCATCATTTGACTTGAAAATAAAATAAAAGATGACAAATCCTAATCTAAAGGAACTGATGTTCCTGGAACAGCAACTGACTCAATGATTTCTTGCGGCTGTACGGTCACTTGTGGCTGCTTGGCGGGACATCCTTTTTCTGTATCAATAGTAAATTTCTTACATTCCTTCCAGAGCTTGTCCTGAGTTATTGGAGCATTCTTATAGCGATGATATTCTACTGTGAAGGCAACAATATGACTGTGAGTGAGGTTACTTGTAAACAACGTTTTCACCATCCACGGCAGAAGGAAATGTCTTTGTAAGAAATTGAAGATTGTTTCTCCCTTTAGTATCTGCGTCTTCTCATGTCGGCCATCTGCTCTGCTTTTTGCAAACACCAACTGATCTTCATAAAACTTCCAGGACATAAATTCACCTCCCTCCTTCCAGCATGATGGCAAGCCAGTTCTTATCAATTTATCAAATGAAATGTCAAATTTCTTAATCACCTCTTTGATTACCTGTAGCCGCTTCTCTGATGCTTTCAGAAGATCGTTTTTGATGATCATTTTGCTTATTTCCTCAGCATAAAAATACCTGTCTTGTATCCCCATCTCTTGCAACTCTTCATCTGTTTTGGAATTAATAAAATTCATGAATCTCTTGGCCCAATTTGATCTTTTGATTGCAGCTGGCTTATCCGATGACAGTTCCTTTTCGTGATCGGCAACAATGTTTTTCTCTCTGGCAATTACTTTTATGGAGTCCCATTTTGCTTGTATTTCAGAAATGATCTCATTCCAGATGAGATCCTTAGCTTTAATAAGGGAAATATTTCCCTTCAATTTCTCCTTGAGTTCCTTAATTTCTTCTTCAGCTTTATGTAGCTTCTGCTCATTTTCACTTGCCTTTTCTTCCCATCCCTGCATTAATCTCAGAGCTGTGTCTTTTTCGGAATGGGCCTGTTTGCAATCTCTCTCCGCCATTTTTAGCTCTGTATTCAATTGAGCAACTTGGACTTGTGGATCGGTCACACCTACAGAAAAATCAAAAGTACAAGTGTGGTTCTGAATTTGATTTTGTAAGGTTATAGCTGTTTGCTTTACCTTATCAAGCTCTTCATCCTTCTTTATCAATTGTTGTCGCAGCTCCTCTTTTTCCTTTTCTACCTCTGCTACTTCAACTGCCAACGAATGCTCTGCAGCTGGCAATTTCAGCTTCTTCCTTAATGAAGATATTTCTGCTTCTGCGCCCTGTATCAGTTTGTGCATTACGCTCTTATCATTTGGATCAACGCCAATCTTCATTATGATTTTCTTTAGTTCTTCATTTTGAATAGTCAATTCTCTGGCATTGGCTTTCTCCATCTTGCACTGTTTGACAACCTTAGCAAGCATATTCTCTGTCTTGACTGATGTAGCATGAGTCTTGCCTAAATCATTAACAATTAACTGACCTGTTTGCATGTGGAGATTCATCTTGTCCCACAAGGGGATCTTCTTTACATCCATAACAATATTCAACTCCTTAAAACTACCTGAGGGTCCCAGAGACATCCCTGTCGGATGCGATAACGCCATTTTGAACTGGTCTTTCTCCAAATCCATTACAGTCAACAGTCTTGTTTGGTCAGCAGATATATGATGTTCTGCTTGTGTCTCTATTTTGGCCTTTATTCTTTGATTCTTTTCTTCAATTAAGGAGAACACCTGCTTCATGGAAGGAGCCTTCTCCAACTGAAGTTCTGATCTGCTAGGAGATGAAGCACCCTGTTCTTCACTTACCTGGAGAGTGAAACCAGGTGAATTGGAGGAGTGATCCTCTGCCAATTTAGTCCTTTTCTCCTCTCTGGGCTCCTCCTCATCAATCTCAATAACATCATCTCTCACTCTCTTGCCCATCTTTTCCAATATTACAGGAGTTTGAATACTAATCCGTGATGAACTTGGCCCTCCTGGATTAGCCAACTTTTCTAAATCTGGTTTACTCACATGAGTAAAAGCAGCATAACCGTTCTCGACCCTTCTCTGTGAAATAATCGCATGTGGGTCATAGGCCCATTTCTCTCCCAATAATAACTGTGTTCCTTCCAACATCCTTGATACCTCCTCATAAGCTTGCCTTGTGTTAACGACAAAAGGGCCTACACACATGGGAAACTTGTACATTAACCCCTTCTTCATTGGAAGAAAATGAACTTGATCCACATTGAGACTTTGCCTTATAAATTCCAAAGCAAACAGTCTCATGGGAACAAATTTTGGAAGCCTATAAGGCTCAACACTGACTCCATATAGCCTTATTTCAGAATAGTCCTAAAAAACAAACCAGTCTCCATATTTACAATTAGGTCCTAATTGCAAGAACTCCTGGGCCTTTGGCAAAAAACAGGGAGGCAGAGTTCCATTGAGAATTTTATAAGCGGTGGTCATAAAGTATTCCACAAATTCAAATAAACCAGCTTCATTTTCTTCTCTTCTGACCATATCAGTCCAAAGAAGAACTGACTGTTTATTTTTGTTGCTATCCATTATGTTCAAACCAACACCCATGAATTCTTCCACATTCTGGTATAAAAACAAGTAAACTATTAATGAGGGAAATCTGAAATAACCTGTTAGTGGGAAAGCAATCAACTGAGAATTCACCACTTCTTTCCAAAAGGATGGAATATCTAACACCACTCCTGGTTTCATCATGAGAGTGAACATCCCCAGAGCTGCCTTGTCAACTTCGCAATCATCTTCTCTCCCCAGAATCTCCATAATACAGCTGAGAACTGACCTGTATTGAACATTAAATGCATCCAAACTAAACTTTCCTGATCCAAACTGGGTCTTCTCCGGATTCGATACCAAAAATGACATGCAGCGGTTAAATTCCTCATTAGAGAGCTCCTCGAAATATTGAACCAGCGAATCTTCTGAGAATTGCATAGGAGAATCATTCTCCGGAAAGCATAATGCCTGACACATTAATTGGTGGAAACTGTGAAAACACTTTTCTTTTTTCTCCTGGGGAGTTCATAACATAACATTTTGCGGGATACATGAACGAGCTGTGAAAATGAATTCGGGAAAGACATGAGTTTTGGAATACAGGCGGACGGTACTCCGAACTGCGCAGCCCGGGCTGCAATTGGTAGTCGGTATTCAAGGACACTTGATGATGCAAGAGAGGATGATTTACAGCTGAGGCAGTATCACAGATGTCTTTCTCACTATCTAAGAGAGGGTTCAGAGTGGACAGACCAGACAAGGATGCTCGTTTGGCCATGGCTGACAAGAATTTCGAAAACAATTTGGTGCGAAGGTGGCGGGACGGGGTTTAAAACTGGGCAACAATCACAAATGAATCACGACGGAACGGAAAACCCGACTTATAAACAACGGAGACCGTAATCAATGCAAGGGTGACGTGGGACGACACGCATAGTGGATGACAACTGTTTTCCAACTGTTTGACACTTCAGCGGATGACGTAATGCGGGGGGTCTGTGAGTACGGCCGAGACCTTCAACCCATACCCCCCGCAATCAATCAGAGCCGTCGATCAATAATTTTCGTAGATCTGACCAGTCAACTGCGGGGGATCGGGTTTTGATAACCGACGGGCAAGTTGACCCCCCGCAGTTGCTTATCCAAAAGCTTCTGCGCGTGATTGCGACTTCCGCTCCGGAAGTTGCTCGGACTTTATGATTAATAAAAATATAACAATCTAAAGTCAGTCCGCTCCATAAATCGAAATGAAAATGGAAATACAATGTATTCTTTCTTCATCTTTTTTCTATACTAAAGTATAAAACCTTATACTATAGCATATTTCGGATCCTTATGAATATTTTTTCAAAAACATTTTCTTTTTCCAAAACTTCAAAACTTGACATAATAAAAAGGATATGCAGATATAATGATCCACAACATCTGGCTCCACCTGGGGATAGTGTTTTTACCACGAAACACTAAGAACCTGCAGATTAGTGCCTTCACCTCGGGCATGGAGTCAAAAATTGTTTGATGGAAAATGTACAGTGAACACTCCGGATATATACAATGATGGATCAATAGCTGCTTAATGTCGGAAATAATGCTTGAGATATTTCCCATTGACAGGCATATCCAGCATTTCTCCTTCCAGATTTTCCAACACGAAGGTGTTATTTCCTCTTACTTCATTAATTTTGAATGGGCCATACCACAAGGGATCAAATTTCCCGTGTTTGCCTTTATCTTCCCTTCGTGTATCCCATCTCAAAACTAAATCTCCTTCCTGAAATAAAACTTCCTTTGCCTTTCTATCAAATACTGCCTTCATCTTTTGCTGATAAGTGAGCAAGCGGTCCTGAACCTGATTTCTGCTTTCACTTAATTCCATCACATTGTTCATTCTTCGTATCATGGGGTTTGGTTCTGCTTGGGCATCTTGGAGAAAAGAAATCACGGGTTTTACCAATTGTGTGGGAAATAAAGCTTGAGTGCCGTACACGAGCTCATAAGGTGACTTGCCAGTGGACCTTCTTGTGGTCATCCTTGTTGCCCACAAAGCAAAGACTAACTTTGTGTCCCAATTCTTCTGATTTTCACTGATTGTTTTCTTCAAGATTCTAACCAATGTTTTGTTGGATGATTCTGCTAATCCATTGCCCTGTGGATGGTAAGCTGTGGAGTGAGAAAATGTCACATTATAAGTTTGGCAAAAATTAATAAACCTGAGTGAACTGAAAACTTGAGCATTATCTGTCACAATCTTCACGGGGCATCCAAACCTGCTAAAAATGTTCTCCTCCAAAAACTTCATCACTACCAAATCATTAGCTTTCCTGGTGGGAATTGCCTCCACCCACTTTGTAAAATAATCCGTAGCAGTAAGAATCCATCTAAACTGCCCACTGGATGGTGGATTAATCTCTCCAATGAAGTCCAATCCCCATTGTCTAAAAGGTTCTTCAATGAAGACAGGAAGAAGAGGTAGAGGAGCCAGCTTTTTCTTCTCTGCAAATAATTGGCATTTTTGACAGCTTCTGACTGTCTTGTAAACATCTGAAAACATAGTCGGCCAATAAAAACCTGATTTGAATATTTTGTGAGCCGTTACCTTCCAGCTGTAATGCCCTCCACACAGGCATTCATGATACTCTCTTATTACTTCTAGAATTTCTTCCTCTGTAAGACACAACAACAACATACCAGCTGGATCCTTCCAATATAATTTTTCTTCGATTATAACATAAGGCTGAGCCTTAAGTTTCAGGGCTCTGTATTTTGCTCTATTAATAGAAGGTGGACATGACAAAAAGCACAGATAATGTACAATATCCTTATACCACTCTGAACAAAGAAATTTATACTTAACTGCTGTTTTTGATTGACTGTCACGCGTTTCTTCATTTGCTTCTTCTACGGGGGCCAGCAAATTGATTCCCAGTGCTTGGAAATTGGATTCTGTCAGTAATTTGGCCAATCCCAATCCTTTAACCAGCTTGGTTGGCTTTATATCTAAATCATACTCCTGTATCTTTGCGATCCATTTTCCTCTTTTACCTTCCACATCACTTTGTACGAGCACATCTTTCACGGCCGAATTGGGGACATACGCCAAAATCTGAGAGTGAAGAACATAAGTTCTGAAAGATTTCAATGCCTTTACCAGAGCGTACACCTGTTTCTCTAATATGTTATAATTCAATTCTGCATCACGAAGAACTTTGCTGAAATATGCAACTGGCTGCTCCTGCTTCTCTTCATTTCTTTGTAATAAAACGGCTGCAATAGTTGAAGGGGAAGCAAATGAAAAAATTTGAAACGGCTTCAAATAGTCTGGACTTACCAAAACAGGGGCTTCTTTTAAAGCCTCCTTGTCCCACCTTACCTCAGCATTGTTTTTTAACATGTCAGTAATCTTTTTAACGATTTCAGCATAATTTGGGACGAACCGCCTTAGGAAATTAATCTTTCCGAGGAAACGCTGGATATCCTTTTTACTTCGTGGCAGAGGAATCGTCTGAATGGCTTCAACTCTGGCAGGATCAATCTTCACTCCTTCTTTCGAAACAATGTGGCCTAATAATTTACCCTCCTCCAGGGAAAATAAAGACTTCTTCGGATTCAGTGATAAACCAAACTTTCTGCACTTCATGAAGGCCTTCTATAAATGCTGTAAATGCTCCTCATCCGACTTCGAAAAAATTGTGACGTCATCCAAGTAAACCACTACAAACGTGTCTCCCACAAATGCGATATCCATCGCCCTTTGAAATGTAGCCCCTGCGTTCATCAGGCCAAAAGGCATTCTGGCGTACATGAACGTTCCCCAAGGCGTAGTGAAAGCGGTTTTCTTCTGATCCTCCTTCTCCACTGCTACCTGATTATAACCTGAGAACCTGTCCACCATAGACAGTCTATAAGCACCAGTCACTTTCTGTAAGACAAAGTCCATTTTCGGCAGAGGATAATTGTCCTTTAATGAAGCCCTGTTTAAATTTCTGAAATCCACGCATAACCTTATCTCTCCATTTTTCTTTCGAACAGGTACAAGGTTAGAAACCCAATCTGAATACCTGAGTGGGACAATTATCTTAGCTTGCAACAATTTCTTAATTTCCTTCTCGATTGGACCCAACAGCAATGGATTAATCTACCTAAGCTTTTTTTTATGTGACTTAACTCCCTCCTTGAGTGGAATCTTGTGCTGTATAATGTCTTTATCATATGTTTTCAAATCATCATACGACCAAGCAAAAACATCTTTAAACTGTTTAAACAACTCTACATACCTTTCCTTATATTCCTTCGGAAGCCCCTTGAACAGTTTGACCATCTTAGGCTCTTGTGGAGTACCCAAATTGCAATCCTCCACTGGCTCGTCTTGGTTCCTCTGTTTTTGATCCACAGCAACATCATTAGCCCCAAACAATCTTTCAAGCGGTACTAAGCCTCTGGGTAAGACGTTATCTTTTAACTGAATAATTTCTCGACCACCGATTTCCTTTTTAAAAGTCTTACCAGCCAACTCGTCTTCATCACTTTCCAGATCAATTTGATGATCTTCAAAATCCTCAGTCATCAACAAAAACTGCTTAATCTGCTCATCATCTTCGAAAACTTGCCAATGTTTAATATTATAGGGAATCGACGGCCTATGTCTCATTTCTATCTCATACCTTAGTTTCACGCTGATAGGAGGCTTGAACGTACTTGCTGCAACCGCCAGTGAATCTGCTAACCTGTTTTCTTCTCTCGGCACAAACTGCAAATTGAATGCTTCAAAATAGTTTTCAATTAGATCCCATACTTCATTCCGGTATGCTCGTAATATGGGATGCTTGGTTTGGCAGGAATTCTTGATCTGCCTTATAATTAACTCTGAATCTCCAAACACAGTCATAGCTTTAATCCCCATCTGCTTAGCTGTCTGCAAACTAATAATTAATGCCTCATATTCTGCAACATTATTAGTAGACTCGAACTCCAATTTGAAAGAAAAAGGCACCAAGTTACCTTCCGGAGAAACAAAGATGAAACCTGCTCCAGTACCTTCTTTGGAAAACGCTCCATCAAAATAACACTTCCACGGCTTTTCTGACTGTAATTCCTTATGTACAATTTCTGAATCAAGCTTCCCCTGAGATTCCTCAGCAAATTCTGCGACCTCCTGCAACATGAAACATGACAGATCGTCCTTTTCTTGACCATAAATTGGTGAATTACTGGCATCTTTCTTGGTGGCAGTCTTTTGGAATCTGGTCTCTCTATACAATATTCTTTCTTCACCATTGAAAACAGGAATAATAGCATACGTAAAGTCCAGTTTCAAAACTCCTCCCAGCTTTGCTCCCCAGGACCTAGATAATAACATTCCAAACCTGGCTGGAATATCTGCCACTACAACGTCCATCATAATGCTTTTGGCTGGGATTTGGGCCAATGAGACAACCATATCTTTAATGAGACCTACACACTTAACTCTTTTCGAGTCAAAAGAATAAAGATCTCTGTATGGCTTGGTAATTTGTAAATTTAACTCCTTCATCACACTTAGTGGCATCAGATTGTGTGATGCACCAGAATCCAACATACAATTGTGCAAAACGAAATCATGCAAGAGAAGAGATATATAAAAAGGAGGAACAAACGAATCTACCTCTTCCACATGAGGTCCAAATGTCACCACTGGCTTTTCTTCTTGCAGATTCACTGTATCACTCACTTCGTCGGAATGGGACAGATTGATAAATTCAGCAATTTCTTTCTTGTAACCCGGGGTTTTCATGAGTTCAAGAAGAGGTACTTGTATCTTCACTTTTTCTAACTCTTTCGACAGACTGAAAGTTTGATTTGATCTTGTCAACTTTTCAGGGTCTTCTTGATCTTTTTTGGAATTTAAATTCTGATTAGAAACTGTGACCACCTTCTCCAGAATGTTAGAATCCTTCTCTTTTATCTGGGATGTTTCAGCTTGCTGCTTACCTTTCTGTAGTGGAGTCTCCTTTGGAGCAGGTGCTGTTTCTGGTTCCTTTTCTTCATTTTCTTGCGTCCTCAACCTCTTTTTTGACCTCAAGTCATATTTTTTATGCAACTCGGATTGCATAAAATCTGTGAATTGTTTACAATAATCATCCATTTCTTCTTGATCAAATGAGGGTTCAGCTTCTTCCTCTTCCTTCTCCTCTTCTTCATCAATCTCTTCTTCTGTTTCATCATCTTCCATATATACGGCAGAAATTCGAGCATCATCTTCTCTGTCGTCATCTTCGTCTGCTGAGCGCGACGGGGCTGCTTCTATGTACAAAGGTGCTTGCACCTGATCTTGATCCTTCCTTTCTCTTTGTAGGATTTGCAAAGGTTGTTTTTTGAATTGGGGATTAAAAACCCCTCTATTATGTCTGGCAGGCTTGCTATCTATTTCCAACTTTACCAACTTATTTGAAAGATTTTTAATAACCTTAGTCATGTCTTCAATTCTCTGATCCTGAACTGAGGCTTCCTCCTTAGCTTTTCCTTTATCTGAAACTTTACCAGCAGCAGACATATTTGCTTCAATCTCCAAAGCATCAGTTTGAATCTGTTCCAGCGTAGGAGGCCTTCTTTCCCTTAGCGTGAAACTGAAATCTGGTTCAAAAGCACCAGCAAAAACAACCCTTGCTCCAATCGGAGGGGGTTTCATTTCACCAGGCAAACTATTATACAATTTGTTAAATATTTTTACAAAATCGTTCATATTTTCATCGGACTTTTTCTTAATTGCATTAAATTCTGTCAAAGAATAACCATGGTCCCTTTTTTCGCCCCATCTCTCAATGAAACGTCTTTCCAGAGCCTCCCAATCATTAATGGAACCATTCTGTAATCCTTTGAACCACTTCCTTGCTTCTCCACTCAGAGACTGAACGAAAAGTCTCATGACAACATCCAAATGTTCAACGTTTAAATTCTCTGCAAAAGTGCAAAACAGGGGCAGGTGCTGTTCTGTGGTTATTTCATCTTCACCAATAAATCTTGGGAGTAACTTGAGGTACTCCTGCGGCAAATCATGTAATGGTTGTGGTAGATTTAAAGGTGCATATCTGTTCATCAAGAAAGCAGGGGCTGCAGGAACTGCCATGTTTGTGCCCGGGTTAACTGCTCCTTGAGCGGGGGTAAAATGAATACCAGTTGTGGGAAAAGATGAATGAGGTGAAACAACTGATATGGGAATGGGACTTTGAACAATAGCAGAAGAGCTGGCAACTGTATGTGACTGAGTTTCTGTAAAGAGGAAAGACACAAACTCCAAAGATTGCTCTTCTAATGTGGGTTCTTGAATGGGTGGCGGTGATGATTCTTCTTCCGAGAAAATGAGTTTCTTGGAAGTTTTCTTGGATGAAAAAACGTGTGAACTGCTGCCAGGTGCGAGCAGTGTGGGTTCAGGTGTAACAACTATTTTTGGTTTCTGGCCCTTCTTGGAAACAAGTTTCTCAGGATTTGACAAAACAGGAGCTTTTTTCTGAGAGGTGTCTGACCTCGTGTGAGGCCTCTTGGGAGCCAGAGCTATTTTAAAAAATCACAGCGTGCTATTTCCTCCTCTCTGAACAACCAGAGGAAATGTAGATCAAAACCCAGGGAAGAACTTCGACTCTTCGTTCCCCGGCAACGGCGCCAATTAATGTTGTTCCTTGAGAAACAATTCTTGGCTGTGTACAAGAATCCGTGCTCAAGACATTAAATATTATGTCACAAAAATGTATATATGTGTCTCTGTTTCTTAACCCTTTAAATGTTAGTAATATATTTCCCAAATATCAAATCTTTAGTAGCCATGCAATGCCATATTCCCTTTATACTGAAGTGAACAGATGAAAGACAGAGAAAGAAAAGGATTTTAACTTGTCATGCTGCGTTACACAGAAACTGTCATTATAAAATCCAGAGGAAGTGAAAAACAGATAAGTTAAAGAAGAGGAGCGCTCATTAAGGATATTTAACTCTTAGACATATAAATATCAAGAGACCTGCAGCTCTAATCACTCTACTTTATTCACAGAAATGTAAATGAAATGGAAACCAAGAAAACTCTTCAACATAGATGGAATATTGGAAAGTTGAAAAACTTCTTTATTCATTCGATATTGCTCAGTAAAAAATTAGCCTTCAAAGGTTCAAAACTCGGAACCTTCCTTCTTCCTCAAGATGTCTTTAAATACAATCTGAACCAAAATGGTTTCAGTTATAAAACTGATTCTAACTAACTGTAACTACTTAACTACTTCCTGTCACGGAGGTATATGCCTCGGAAACATTTCATTACATTGCATCATTTGACTTGAAAATAAAATAAAAGATGACAAATCCTAATCTAAAGGAACTCATGTTGCTGGAACAGCAGCTGACTCAATGATTTCTTGCGGCTGTACGGTTACTTGTGGCTGCTTGGCGGGAAATCCTTTTTCTGTATCAATAGTGAATTTCTTACATTCCTTCCAGAGCTTGTCTTGAGTTATTGGAGCATTCTTATAACGATGATATTCTACTGTGAAGGCAAAAATATGACTGTGAGTGAGGTTACTTGTGAACAATGTTTTCACCATCCACAGCAGAAGGAAATGTCTTTGCAAGAAATTGAAGACTGTTTCTCCCTTTAGTATCTGCATCTTCTCATGTCGGCCATCTGCTCTGCTTTTTGCAAACACCAACTGGTCTTCATACAACTTCCAGGACATAAATTCACCTCCCTCCTTCCAGCATGAGGGCAAACCAGTTCTTATCAATTTATCAAATGAAATGTCAAATTTCTTAATCATCTCTTTAATTACCTGTAGCCGCTTCTCTGATGCTTTCAGAAGGTCATTTTTAATGATCATTTTGTTTACTTCTTCAGCATAAAAATACATGTCTTGTATCCCCATCTCTTGCAACTCTTCATCTGTTTTGGAATTAATAAAATTCATGAATCTCTTGGCCCAATTTGATCTTTTGATTGCAGCTGGCTTATCCGATGACAGCTCTTTTTCATGATCGGCAACAATGTTTTTCTCCCTGGCAATTACTTTTATGGAGTCCCATTTTGCTTGTATTTCAGAAATGATCTCATTCCAGATGAGATCCTTAGCTTTAATAAGGGAAATATTTCCCTTCAATTTCTCCTTGAGTTCCTTAATTTCTTCTTCAGCTTTATGTAGCTTCTGCTCATTTTCACTTGCCTTTTCTTCCCATCCCTGCATTAATCTCAGAGCTGTGTCTTTTTCGGACTGGGCCTGTTTGCAATCTCTCTCCGCCATTTTTAGCTCTGTATTCAATTGAGCAACTTGGACTTGTGGATCGGTCACACCTACAGAAAAATCAAAAGTACAAGTGTGGTTCTGAATTTGATTTTGTAAGGTTATAACTGTTTGCTTTACTTTATCAAGCTCTTCGTCCTTCTTTATCAATTGTTGTCGCAGCTCCTCTTTTTCCTTTTCTACCTCTACTACTTCAGCTGCCAACGAATGCTCTGCAGCTGGAAATTTCAGCTTCTTCCTTAATGAAGATATTTCTGCTTCTGCGCCCTGTATCAGTTTGTGCATTGCGCTCTTATCATTTGGATCAACGCCAATCTTCATTATGATTTTCTTTAGTTCTTCATTTTGAATAGTCAATGCTCTGGCATTGGCTTTCTCCATCTTGCACTGTTTGACAACCTTAGCAAGCATATTCTCTGTCTTGACTGATGTAGCATGAGTCTTGCCTAAGTCATTAACAATTAACTGACCTGTTTGCATGTGGAGATTCATCTTGTCCCACAAGGGGATCTTCTTTACATCCATAACAATATTCAACTCCTTAAAACTGCCTGAGGGTCCCAGAGACATCCCTGTCGGATGCGATAGCGCCATTTTGAACTGGTCTTTCTCCAAATCCATTACAGTCAACAGTCTTGTTTGGTCAGCAGATATATGATGTTCTGCTTGTGTCTCTATATTGGCCTTTATTCTTTGATTCTTTTCTTCAATTAAGGAGAACACCTGCTTCATGGAAGGAGCCTTCTCCAATTGAAGTTCTGATCTGCTAGGAGATGAAGCACCCTGTTCTTCACTTACCTGGAGAGTGAAACCAGGTGAATTGGAGGAGTGATCTTCTGCCAATTTAGTCCTTTTCTCCTCTCTGGGCTCCTCCTCATCAATCTCAATAACATCATCTCTCACTCTCTTGCCCATCTTTCCAATATTACAGGAGTTTGAATACTAATCCGTGATGAACTTGGCCCTCCTGGATTAGCCAACTTTTCTAAATCCGGTTTACTCACATGAGTAAAAGCAGCATAACCGTTCTCGACCCTTCTCTGTGAAATAATAGCATGTGGATCATAGGCCCATTTCTCTCCCAATAATAACTGTGTTTCTTCCAACATCCTTGATACCTCCTCATAAGCTTTCCTTGTGTTGACAACAAAGGGACCTACACTCATGGGCAACTTGTACATTAACCCCTTCTTCATTGGAAGAAAATGAACTTGATCCACATTGAGACTTTGCCTTATAAATTCCAGAGCAAACAGTCTCATGGGAACAAATGTTGGAAGCCTATAAGGCTCAACACCAACTCCATATAGCCTTATTTCAGAATAGTCCTCAAAAACAAACCAGTCTCCATATCTACAATTAGGTCCTAATTGCAAAAACTCCTGGGCCTTTGGCAAGAAACAGGGAGGCCGAGTTCCATTGAGAATTTTATAAGCGGTGGTCATAAAATGTTCCACAAATTCAAATAAACCAGCTTCATTCTCTTCTTTTCTGATCAAATCAGTCCAAAGCAGAACTGACTGTTTATTTTTGTTGCTATCCATTATGTTCAAACCTACATCCATGAATTCCTCCACATTCTGATATAAAAACAAGTAAACTATTAATGAAGGGAATCTGAAATAACCTGTTAGTGGGAAAGAAATCAACTGAGAATTCACCACTTCTTGCCAAAAGGATGGAATATCTAACACCACTCCTGGTTTCATCATGAGAGTGAACATCCCCAGAGCTGCCTTGTCAACTTCGCAATCATCTTCTCTCCCCAGAATCTCCATAATATAGCTGAGAATTGACCTGTATTGAACATTAAATGCATCCAAACCAAACTTTCCCGATCCAAACTGGGTCTTCTCTGGACTCGATACCAAAAATGACATGCAGCGGTTAAATTCCTCATTTGAGAGCTCCTCGAAATATTGAACCAGCGAATCTTCAGAGAATTGCAAAGGAGAATCATTCTCTGGGAAGCACAATGCCTGACGCATTAATTGAGCTGAAACCTGCAAAACACTTTCTCCCTGGGAGTTCATGACATAACATTTGCCGGGATACATGGACGAAACCAACCAGGAAATGAACTCAGGAAAGACATGAGTTTTAGGAATACAGGCGGACAGTACTCCAGAACTCTGCATAGCGGAAAACACAGGTGACTGGTCGGTGTTCAAGGTCACTTGGTAATGCATGAGAGGATGATTTACAGATGAGGCAGTATCACGGACGTCCTTCTCACTATCTAGGAGAGGGTTCAGAGTGGACAGACCAGACAAGGATTCTCGTTTGGCCATGGCTGACAAGAATTTCGAAAACAGTTTGGTGCGAAGGTGGCGGGACGAGGTTTGAAACTGGGCAACAATCACAAATGAATCACGACGGAACGGAAAACCCGACTTATAAACAACAGAGACCGTAATCAATGCAAGGGTGACGTGGGATGACACGCATAGTGGATGACAACTGTTTGCCAACTGTTTGACACTTCAGCAGATGACGTAATGCGGGGGTTCTGTGAGTACGGCCGAGACCTTCAACCCATACCCCCCGCAATCAATCAGAGTCGTCGATCAATAATTTTCGTAGATCTGACCAGTCAACTGCGGGGGGTCGGGTTTTGATAACCGATGGGCAAGTTGACCCCCCGCAGTTGCTTATCCAAAAGCTTCTGTGCGTGATTGCGACTTCTGCTCCGGGAGTTGCTCGGACTTTATGATTAATAAAAATATAACAATCTAAAGTCAGTCCGCTCCATAAATCGAAATGAAAATGGAAATACAATGTATTCTTTCTTCATCTTTTTTCTATACTAAAGTATAAAACCTTATACTATAGCATATTTCGGATCCTTATGAATATTTTTTCAAAAACATTTTCTTTTTCCAAAACTTCAAAACTTGACATAATAAAAAGGATATGCAGATATAATGATCCACAACACAAAGCATCATACTTTGTATCCCTGTCCATGTTTGGATTCATGTTTTTGCAAAGAAGTCTACTGCTTCTTCTCAACTAGTTTAGAGTCCTCCACCAGTGGAGTCATCAGGTCTTTGGATCATAGGGAGTGTGGAGTCGCCAGGTGGATGTATATGAATGTTTGAAGCATGATGCTGTCCACCATTAGCAATTGAATGCCAATCTAACCAGAGATCTTGGGTCTTTTGAGTGCCTAAGAATGTATAAGGTGAAATGCACTCAAGTTCCCCAGTGGAGTCGCCATTATGTTGGGGTTCCCATGTTTTTGCCATATTGGCAAGATCAAAATATGAGACAACATCATAACCACTTTCGGGCCCTAGGATCTAGCCCTCCTGGACCCGAAGAGGGATCTATCCAATAAAGCAAAGAATGATATATATCTTTGAAGCTCAAACGAGATGTTAGGCTAGGTATGAAGTGCAAAGGGGGTTTAAAATGATTTGGTTGGTTGGTCTCTAGGTTGGTTATGAGATCATAAACTGAGAAATTAATGGAAGGAAAGGAGTAGAGCAGCAGGATGTTTCAGCAAAAAGGATAGGTCAAGAAAGTGCCATCCATTGGGCTATAGAGTCATGAAAGGAGAATTACTTGCAACAACTAGCCAAGGCTTTTAGAGGGCATGTCATCTACACAAAAGGATACTTTTAGATAGATGGTGGGATGGAACATTAAGGATTGAAAGTGAAAGAAGGAAAGACACCCAATTTCTATCTATAGATCAGGTCAGAGGTCATTTAACTCTAGACCTGCTTGGACATACTCAAAGGTAGCTCTCAAAGGAGGGACAAAGGGGCAAATTGCAGATCAGACTAGAGGTCATTTAACTCCAGGTCAGCTTTAGCATACTCCAAGGGAAAAAACAGAGATAAGTTTAATAGAGCTAGGGTCTATAGATCAGAGAAGGACTTTGGACCTTCAATGCTTTGACACCAGCAAGAATATCCAAGCAGAAAACCTTGAATTCATACATCAGCTAGCAGCATATGGAACCGCTACACTGGTTAAATTAGTTGAATTTACTCTTAGATTCACTATCAGTAGAAAACATTAAAGGCAAGGAGAGCAGAAACATAGGGTACCTAACAAGGGTAAATCCTATGCTATATTTCTGATGCAAGCTAGCAGACCAATGAACAACATGAAAGTGTAATAAAATAATAAGACAAGCAAAACATCACTCGTATTAATAGACCAGGATCCAAAGAAATGTGCTTGATTAATTGATGCAAAACCAGTCACATACACTGAGTTCAAGGGCTGAATACAATCCAAACTTCTCCTCCCAGCCTACTACATAACCACTACTTTGCTAATCCCTCCCAAGACTGTTCTAACAATCCAAATGAATCCCTCTAACAGCAATCGGCAACAACCGAACAACAACCTTTTACAATATGTTCTTGGGAATTCATATAGGAGAAGAGAATAACAGGAGTAGATGAACATTTAATTTGTTTCATTAAGAAAGGATGGTGGAAACGTTCACGCCCATACTGCTTAATGGATCTGCAGTGTTGTATGTACTTTGTAGTCTACTTCGGGAGTCTTTGACAGGTCGAGGTTGACCTCAGATGTTTCTTGAAGTCCTTTCTGGCTTTTTGGAGCTTTACGCTAACCTTATGGAATAAATGAATTGGGTGGAAAGTCCGCAAGGTCTCCATGCTTCATAATTGTGGTCTTGGTAGTCTTTTAAGAAGCTTCTATCAATGAAATACATTTAAGGGCTCGAGGAGGCATGGAGACTTCTGTAGGAAGGTGTCCTCTTGGAGGAACAGTGCTCTACTGACATTAAACACTGATATGGCTCGTTTCATGTGCATTTGGTCTTCAAACTGTGCCTTCTTCCTTTGAACACTGGGTTAAGAGTTAGTCATTCAATAATGGGCATTAACCCCTTTTAATCCTTGCTTCTGATACACTGGCCGATGCTGAAATGGCCTCTCTGCGCTCTGAGTCACAGTGACCGTGACTATGGAACATAGAGTGAATTCATCACTCTGTAAACCCTGCAAAAATAAAATAAACCAATTATACATCCAGGGTGGTGGCAGGAGAATGCATTGGAGGTCGGAGGAATGGTGGTGTGACAGAGGCAAACGCTACGAATGCAATGAAAACGGTGGAGAAAAGCCGTGAACTTTAATGTAAAAACATTAAAGTTTTAATGTTTGGGCGACATGATATAATATTTATGCAAAATATAGGTTCACACTTTTGGAACAAAAAACAAAGGAAATGCACGTAAAACATATAAAATGGGGCTTGATGTGGGACCTGGTATGGGCGAAGGGCGATTAAACCTGGACCGTCCGATCTCAGGAGGAGATCGAAGGTTGAGAACGCATCGGAGGGCGACGGATGGTGGGCCAGGGGTCCTTTTTCCTTGGGCTAACTCCCACGCATCTTCGTGGCATGATCACCGTTGGATGGGCAGCTCGGGATCAGACGATGCACATGCATATCGATCCGGGTTTTCTGCTGAATGATAACGCGTGATGGGAGGGCGGTTTTCAAACAGTGGTCGGTGCCACATGTCCTGTGGTGAGTGGAATGGCTTCGAAATGAGAAATACTGCCCACCTTCCAAAGGCGGTGTGATAGAAACCGACCGGTTTTGAACAGTGACCATGGCGCGGGGACCACCAGGTAGATGAAATGTAGGCTGTCGATCTGTGGATCAGATCGACGATGCATATGCGATCGGAGGAGTAAACGGGGGAGCGACGGGCGCATTGCGAAACAACGCTGACCATCAGATCTTACATAGATCAACGACTGAGATTACAGTGCAGGCTATTATAACAATATTTCAATCACATCGGAGGTTTTTGAGTTTACAAAGGAAAAGGGCGCGTATGAAACCTCCGATTGCGATAAGCGCCCGAGGCTCAAACGCTTGGTCTCAGGTGTGGGCATATGGGGAAGTGGTTTGAGGGGCTGGGCTGAGAGAGGCTAAGCCTGTGATAAGGTGGAAAGTGGGTTTTTGGCCCATTTTAATGCAATTTGAGGCCAAATAAGGGTAACGGTAGAGAGGAGAAGGGTTTATTAAACCAAACAAAGAGGATTTGAAGGGTTTAAAAGGGGACTTAAGATGGTTTAGAGGGTTAATGGGGGGAAAGGGAGGGGAGTAAAAGGAGATGAAGCAGATGTTTAGGAGGGATGGTATAAAGGGAAAAAGGAGGCCCTTTGGGCATTTCTTCACAATCAGAGAGGCTTAATAATTGGAAACAGCAGTGGGGATTTATCAAAGGACGAGGGCATAAGGAGGCGTCAAGGATGATGTGTTTTCAGAGGGAAATGCATTCCTTGTAGGCTCAAAAAAATTTTAGCCCCCTGTTTGCTTGTCAAGAAATTTATAGGGGGCTAACAGTAGGAAACTTTCTGGTGTGCAGCGTAACTAATCCACTACAGAATAGGAGGGATTGGCCATGGTCTATGAATTGAAAAAATATTGGCATTATCTGTTAGGAGGACACTTCAAAATTTTTACAGATCACTTGGCTTTGAAGTACCTGGTGAATAAGCCTGTGTTGGGGGGAAAATCTGTCGATGGCTACTACTGTTTCAGGAATATGATTTTGAGATCATTGTCAAGCCAGGGAAGTTGAATGCTGGGCTGGACTACTTGTCCTGAATCGAAAGTGGCGAAGAACCGTCCAACTTAGAAGAGGGATTGCCTGATGTGCAGATGTTCGCTATTAAGGTAGTTGATGTGAAATTTGTCGACATAATTCAGTTCCTTACTACGGGGATGGCACCTATGGAATATTCAGTACAACAAAAGAAAGAATTGGTAACCCGTGCAACAGATTTTACCATCATCACAGTCATCTATATAAGACGAGAGCTGATGAAGTGTTGCAAAGATACGTTTTGGAGCATGAAAGGCATGCTATCTTAGCAGAAGCTCATGAGGGTGTAGCAGGAGGTCACTATGCAGGGAAGGCCATGACGCAAAAGACCTTGAGAGCTAGATTATGGTGGCCTACCTTGCATAGTGACTCTCACGAATATTGCAAATCCTGCGATACATGCCAATGAACAAGAAGGCCATCAAAGAGAGATGAAATGCCCCTGCAACTGTAAATGGCCCTTAAAGAATTTGAGAAGTGGGCCATCGACTTCATGGGGCCTATCAACCTGCCAGGAAAGAAGACAGGTGCGCACTACATCATAACTTCCACTGATTATGTAACCAGATGGGCCGGAGCACAAGATGTGAAGGATTGCACTGTAGATACCACTTCACACTTCATTTTTGAGTAGATTTTGACCAAGTTTGGATGTCCAAAGATATTAATGAGTGACTGAGGTACTCACTTTGTTAATGAAAAAATACAGGCCTTGATGGAAGAATTTCAGATCTACCATGTGAAGAGCACTCCGTATCATCCATAGGAAAATGGAGAGGTAGAAGATTTTAATAAAATCTTGGAGAAAGAACTGACTAAGGTCTATAAGGCTGATCACAACAACTGGGACGTGCACATCCCGTCTCTTTGTTGGGCCTATCGAAACACCCATAAGAATTTTACTGGGAAGACATCATTTAGGATGGTCTATGGCAAGAAGGCCATTATGCCCATAGAGTGTATTTCTCCTAGCCTATGCATCACAGCCTTTACGAACATGGCGGAGCTTGATATCATGGAGGAGCATTTTGCGCATCTTGTGGCTTTGGAGGAAGATCATTTCATTGCTAATTTCCATCAGTAGGTTCATAAGGCTCAGGATAAGGCATGGCATGATCGACATATTCGGAAAAAGACATTTGTGGAGGGTGAATTGGTCCTGTTGTATGATAGCCAGTTTGGGAAACACCCAGTGAAGTTCTGTCAGTAATGGCTAGGTCCCTATATGGTAAAAGAAATCATGGATGACGGAGTTGTTCAGTTAGCTACCCTACGTGACGATATGTTACCAGGCTATGTCAATGGTAGCTAGCTCAAACCATATCAGATCAAATGACTATATGGCCGGAGTAGCTGTATGGGGTAGAGTATGCCCACCAAGGAAGGTAAGTGTGGAAAGGACCATAGTAGACGCAGGGAGTGGCCACATATTTGGAATCCTGGAGGGGTGCACGAGGGGCACAGGAGTGTGTTAAGAGCACAGAAGGTGCGCTAGAAGTGTAGAGGTGCACAAGGATCATGGGAGGTATGCTAGGAGTGCAGGGGTGTGCTGGGAACACAAGAGGTGCGAAAACTAGCCATTGGAATAGGAAAATTGGGTAAAAAGAAAATTTTACCATTGGAAGGAGTGGGTGGCCGACAATTAATGAGGTGATTTCCAAAGATTTTTTTTCTTTTTACTTGATGGTAAGTTCCAGATAAGGTTCACCCACCCATTGGTTGGTCACCAAGGCTATAAAAGCAGGCGGATAGCTCAGAAGAGGGTTCCGTGTATCTTGAGTAGTTTGTGTTTTGTACAATTCTGTGCCTACTGCGACTTGTTGATGTATAAGAGTATTTCCCCCTCAGATAGTAGCCACCCTGAGTTAATTTTTCACACCAGAATGACTGCAACCAATCCCACCAAATCATCCCAACCCGTGACCTCGATGGAGCAAGAATCCGAGGAAGTAGTGGTAGTCGAACCAGAATCTGAAGAGGTTATATCCATGCCAAGTCAAGAAAATAAGAAGGGGAAAGAGAAGGCACAAGGATAAGGAAAACATGAAAAACGGGCTAGGGTAAATCCCCGCACATCCCATCGAAATGTAAATTTTGCGCGGGTGGCAACTCAGGCAAGCTCACCTAAACCTGTAAGGAGACCGCTGGCTGCTTAGGAAAAGGCCCAGATAGCTGAACCAATCAATTGGCTACCACCCTTTTTTCGGCCTCGCAGGCCCTCAACATGCACGGCAAAGAGTGTTGATGGCTTGTGCACCTATCTACAAATGCTGCTAACTCTAGGGAAGGTTCCTATCATTGGAGAACCCTTTGGCAAACTCCATGAGGTCAAATTCGATGACCATGACCTCGGTAGTTTGGAGGCCTTACTTGAATTGGCACCAGAGCTATATCTCAAAAGGGTATTGGAAGACGATGGAATAAAGATAGTCCCCATGCGCTGGGTGCGTGAATTACTTGGTTCCAAGCTCTTAAACCTACTGTGAATGTCGCATTTTGGCCACTACAATATCACAGACCAACTAGTGTGAAAAATTCTTTCCTTGGTCCATGATGGCAGCCTGTGGATCCGGGATCAAATCCCCATTGATGCCGCTCTTATTCACCAAATTACGGGTCTACCTATGGAAGGACCAGACCCTATGCCATGCATTGGCAAAAAGTATGAGAAAAATATCAGCAAAAAGGTGTGTGAGGATTACCATGTGGAGCAGAACACTCGGGGCTTTATGATCAGCACCATCAGTGACCCTGGTATGTAGTTGGGTACCTTGTTTCTGGCGTGCAAGATGATGCACAAATTCCAGGCTACCACCATCACAGTATATGTGATTCAACTAGTAGGCTGGTGCGAAAATGGGGTCTACTTAAATTGGTCCCAATACCTGTGCAACAAATTTCTAGAAAATGTCTGTGAATCCCAAGATCAGGGCCGCACATTCTGCTACTCCTGGCTACTACTTCTCATTGCGTTGGTAACATGGGAAGCACCTGAGGACTTGGTCCTCCCTAAGCTCACCCTAGATATGTGTGAGGGGGAAAGATATGTAAACTTGTGGGACTCAAAGGACGCACAACGCATTAAGGACAATGAAGTCTTCTGGGTCCTGTTTCAGAGTGGGCTCGTAGCAGCTATCAACTCCCAGCCACGGTTTTTTCCAACCATATATGGTAAGTATAAAAGCATCGCTGCATTCCAGGTAACTATGCATAATTTACAAGTCAGAGGCTGCAAGGATCCAGCGTGGGTTTTGATCCACTATATGGTTCTCGATGAAGAGATTGACTGTTTAGTTGCGAACTGGACCCCACATTGGAAGCTTGGATTCTTAATAGGTGTGAAGGGCACTGAAGGAACGAGCACCACAAGGGTCACCTTGCCCACAAATTCCAAGGAGACTGGAGGACAAAGTAAGAATATTAGGAAGGGCACCAAACTAGCATTAGAGAAGGATTCCCAGCCGGATGTGGGAACATAAGGTTTGGATGGAGGGGGTGATGACTCCCCTAGAGGTACGAAGAGGACTGGTGACCCTGTTAAAGGGAAATGAAAGAAGCAACGCTCTCAACGAATAGAACGTGACGAAGGCGTTATGCTGAAAAATGGGGACCTTGAGCAGATCGTAGACACGGTCAATTTAGCTTTAGAAGACAAATGGCTGGCTTTGGAAGAGCAGAAGAAAGCCGCGTTTGACACCTTCTAGGTTAAGCTCAGCACTCTGTAGTTAAAGACTGACACTTTGCAGATGAGTATGATCTAGGCTAGCTCAGATCTAGCCACAAGCAGCGTAGTGATCAGTATGCTAGAAAGGCGCCTCTACCCTCTACCTGGTGCAACCATCTTACTGAGTCCACACAACTTAGGAGTGCAAGTCCAGGCCTGCGCAGAGGTACAGTTGGATCTCGCTTGCTTGCCACATGAACCATTGCAGCTTCTTCACGTGTCCCTGTTTGAAGAAATTCAACACAGGGATTGTCAAGTGCACAAGTAGCTCAGTACAATTGAGCAGATAATTGAAGAAAAAACCGCTGAGGCATCCTAGGCACAGGCTGCATGTACCCTCACTGCCATGTAGTAGACAAAGTTGGAGCATCTAATTAGTATAATGTGCGGATGTCACCGAAAATAGCCCAGCTACTGCCACCCCCCAGGCCAATATTGAGGGGTTGGTGGACGTGCTAAAAGCCTCAAGGATAGAAATTGAGGCATTCAAGACATAGATGGAACAACAGATTGTGGATTTACAGGGCAAGTTGTAGCCAAAAACACCACTAGAGGTAAGGGCTCAACGAGCCATGCTGGTTACAGAGGCTACAAATGTTATTACAAGTCAAATTTCTCAAGGTGTAGAATTGTTGGAAACAACTATGCAGCTATGGAAAAAGGGTGCAATGTGACCCTCTCCTGAGAGAAATCAACTTGGTGCTACGCCAGAAAGAAGAAGAGTTTGACCAACTGGAGGCGAAATTGACCACTCTGGTCCCTGCTCAGCGATTGGCCTGATTGTGCATCAGCCATGTGATTAGGGATGACATGGAAGCTCTTCGACAGAGGAAGAAGAATTTGAGTGATCATCTCAAGCCATGGGCTGATGAGGCCCTCAAGCTATCCTAGGATGTTGATATCACAGTAAAGTAGTTAAACCAAACTCTGGAGAGTGTCATCGCTGCTACGGAAGGCACAATTTCATAGAAGTTAGTGGAGATAGCCCAAAATGATGCTGCGCAAAGTGAAGGAGTGTTGCCTCCGCTTGGTGGATGCAATCAAGCAGCTGTAGGCAAAGATGGAGAATGCACGACCGCAGTGACTCGCGACGAATGAGAATATTGTGTTGGGGTACTGTTGGAACATGGTCCCCTAAAGTTGCGAATTTTGTACAATTTTGTACATTTTTGGTATTAATTAGTCTAACGTCGGGGTTTTGGGGTGGTTCAAAGCCCCAAACGCATTGTAATGGGTCAAGGGTAGACCTAGAGTCTACAAACGACGATTTGTGGATCACAGGAAAGCATAGGCTGTCGTTATAAATAAATGAACATTTTGAGTCTAGAGGTGAGAAATAATTGAGTCTGATGCTACGTGCAAATTGTTAGATCCGTTTTGGGTTGGTTTTGGCAAGGAATCCTGCTAGTTGTGTGCGTAGAGGTTCTCAGCCCTGCTATGTGCGGACCCTGATGGCTATGTTTCAGATTGTAACTGGGTTTTGGATGCTAATATATGCAGATATAGTTGAGGTATCTCTGTGTTATCTGGATCTATTGTGTTACTGTTGATGTGAACCTATGGAATCTATTTGGAGCTGTGAATACATTGTTGAAGATTGCAACAATAAATAGTGAAGGAGGCATCCTGAAACATCATTCCTGATCCTAGTTGGAAAGTGATCACCAAAACTAGGTGGGGGCCACACAAGTGATTTTTGTCGCAAAGTCTATTTTTAGACATGCCGATCATATTCTATGAGTTGCAGGATGCTATTTGTGGATGGTTGGTCAAGTTTGAAAAATAGATGGATTTCTATTTTTAAACATATTTGGCGGAATCTATTTTTATATTTCCAGTCTAAAAATAGATATGTCGAATATTTTTAGCTCTTAATAAAATTTGGACTCTAAACATTATCTTATTCTCTTGGAGCACTTCAGTTAAATGTGGCACAGGAGCTGACAGAAGGAATTATGCTATTCCTAAGGGTTATGTGGAGCTATTGCATGGATAGTTCAGTTAGAACTCATGTGACAGAGTTTGGTGGAGTTGATTGAGGGATTTAATGGAGTTGTGTTCAGTTTAACTAATCTAAACATAGTTGAGCTATTTGTATCTAGTTTAATTGATTGATACAATTAGTGAGAGTGGTGTGAATTAATTATTAATTAATTCACTAATTATAAACTTTGTTGGGAAAAATACTGAGAGGGGGGGGGGGGGGTGAATCAGTATTTAGGACTTAACCAAAACTTTTACTTTTCAAATCTCTAAAACCCATACGCTACTCTGATGAAGCCAACTAGCGTATACACGCAGATATCCTTCATAAAACTTGTGTATACACAGAGATATAATTATATCATTAATTCTTCACTTATATCATTCCATCATTCATTCATTAGATGTTCAATAAACAGTAAACATGTGCAGTAAGAACAGAATAAAACATCACACATAAGCATCACACATGAACACCATGATTTTAGGTGGAAACCCAAGTCGGGAGAAAACCACCGCTGCCGTTGTCTCAGCCTTCAATATTTTATTATAGAGAAAACATTTTACAACTGATGTGCTGGTGTAGACTCCTACCAGCATGCAGGCACCCACCTGTGCTCGTTTACCAGCCTCTCCTGGAAGGGAGCTACGACCCCCCGATCTCGTTTACCAGCCTCACCTGGAAGGGAGCTACAACCCCCTGACTGAAGGCTACAACCCTTAGCACCTCTATGGACCACGTTTCATCAATTTTCACACTGGATCCAACCCACACAATTAAGCTCAAGGAACATTCATCAAACCAACCACTTGCTCTATAGTAGCATAATCAATCTTTGAACAACCCAGATCATCATAGACAGATAGCAGTAACACATCAGAAACAGATATCAACAAGATAGCAGAACAGATCAGACATCTCACAACTTCAGCAAACCCTAGTTTATCATACACGCTTTTCTTTCACTGATCCTGCGTATATACGTGCCTTCATGCATATAAACCCGCGTATACCTCTGCACATACTTCAAAAAAACCCTAACTGGACATACGCGCTTTTCTTTCATCAGATTGGCGTATACACACGCTTTTACCGAAACGAACCAGCGTATACTTATTCAGACATTTCAGTTCAATTCTTTAGAACAGATGCATAGCTCAGATATTACCCTTTAATTCAGAAACATGTTCGCCTCATCTCAGATTAGAACATTCCATAAACAGATCTAGAAGATACAAATACATTTCAGATCTAGATTCACTTCTTCATCATTTTCTTCATAGGTGCATCACAGATTTAGATCATCAAACTATTACCCTTTCCATACAGATATACTCCATAATGAAGTACACATTTAAACCCAGACTCATGCACACCTCTTGCACAATGATTTTCTTCTCCTTATATAGGTTTACCCTTTTCCAATACCATGAGCCAAAACCACATTATTTCCAATGGTATTCCTAGACGGGATCAAATAGATAATCTAGCGCTCAATACAATGGGCCAATACCATGGTAATGCCCCTTGGTATCATAATTTTAGAGCGCAAAAGGGCATATGCGACTTGGAGCGTTCGCTTCCGCGTGTATATGCAACTTCGCCTCATAAAAACTGCGTATATGATAACCCTGAATATATACGTGGGTTCCCTTCACAAAAGTAGCGTATACATTGTATGTATACGCGGGTTTCCTTCACAAAAGTAGCATATACATTGTGACATATTATATTTATCATTTTTCTGGTACTTACTAGAATTATTTTCTCTGTCATATCTGAACTGATCTATAGATACATCATTCTTACATCTTTGACACATAGGTTGCTTATCATAGGCAACTCATTGAGTAGATTTCCATCAAGGACAACTTCATCAAGTAGGTTGCCATCATCTTCATCAAGTGGGTTTCCATTCAAGGACAAAACTCTATCAAGTGGGTTGCCATCAAGGACAACACTCTGCATCATATTGCCAACAAACTCATTAATCAACTAAAGAATACATTAGTTAACTTCAATGCATGGACAGTTTCAGTGGAGACCAGTGTTGAGCCTCAAGATTGTGCTTTCTTTCATCTTACTTTACCTCATTTTCCTTTGTCCATTGCTATCCTAGACCCAATTGATCAATGAATTTAGTTAAAATTACTTTTAGAAGGATTAACATGACTGAGTTGCTAAGTTTTGTGATTTTTGTCATTGTGATGCATTTTGACCGGAACTAGCTGCAGAATGCAGACATTCCGTAGCTAACCGGCAATTCTGCAGCTATCTTCACGTTTGGGTATTTTTCAGGTGGCCTCTCAAGAAAAACCACATATGGGTATATTCCACGTCATGTCTACATTTTTCGTTGCTCACCATGAAGGAAGAAACAAATTCTGGATATGGTTTTGATACGTGGGAACACATTTAAGAAGGCAGACTTCTAGTAGGACTGTCTTAGTCCAGATGTCCTTTTCCTTTTTACGCAGCCACTTCAAGAGTCCTAATGTGATTTCGATAAGGAAAGACAATGATCCTGGAATTGTTGCAAGTCTTGTTATGTATATTTGTTATATAAACACTTGGGAAACCGAGAGCTAGGCTAGATTTTGTTCTAGATTTTGCTTAGATTCTGTGCTACATTTCTGAAGACGCAGATTGCTCTGTTCAAGTTATTTCTCTTTTAATGAAGAAGACAGTGTTGTTTTGAAAGCGTTGATTTGATTTGGAGTTAGATTCCATCTGGTGGTAGAGGGCCCCTGCCCCCTGTACGGATTTATTTGCGTAATTTAGATAAGTATTCTAGCTGCCTTTACGTTCTTGAAGTTGAATTCGTAGTTGTTTTCATTAGCTACTATAGTTATACTCATTCTAAAAACTCTTCCAAAAGAAGAAGCTCTTCCAAAAGATTATGATAATGAATGGGAATTGGCTATAGTATTGTAGGATTTAATTGCAATCTCTTTTGTTCACCATCACAGTTATACTTATGCTAAGTACTCTTCCAAAAGAAGAAACTCTTCCAAAAAATCCCTATAATGTCTTAAGCATGATTGTGATCTTGAACGTTTCAGTTGTGTGTTTGCACTAAGTACCATAGCTATTCTTGCTCTTAAAAATCTCTTCCAAAATATCATAATGATGGGTAGGAGACAGCTATGATATCTTAGTTTTTCATTGCTTTCAGTCTTTATGTTTGCATTTGTACTGAATTGTACAATTAGGATTGTTCTAAGAAACTCTTCCAAAATACCAATCATGATGGAAAAACAGACTGTATGATTCCATAGAATAATGCATGATAGCTTAGTTAGGATACTCCGGAGTTTAATTTCACTTAACTCATGCTTAGTTATTTTGTTTTAAGTTTGATAATGACTTGTAGTTCATCACTGTTTTAGGCTAGTGACATTTTAAGTTCAGTTTTAGCTTCACTCATTGCATTCGCACTCCATATTCAGTTGTCATTCACTGCATATTAGATTACTTTAGTTGTTAAGATTAACAAAACAAGCCTTCATTATTTACAAACCTCTTCTTGTTCTAAAATCCATAATTGATTCCTAACCATATGAACAGAAGACAATATCATTTTAAGGCCTGAAGTACTTCTGCAACTTCCTTATCATTTCACAAACAAACATTTCCTCAAAAGACTATTTTAAAAATCTATAACCTTTGAGTGAAGTGTAGTGTCATCAAACTAAGTTGCAGAATAGAGTTAGGAACTAGTCTTAGAGTAGAAGATCTTATGATGGTATAAATGTTTTATTCCAAATATGCTTCAACAAATCTCTAATCAAGGATAAAATGTTGCATCATTATAAGTTAGTTGTTTAACTGTTTAGTTAGGAGGATTTGCATACTTAGTTGACCATGTCTCAAGCTCTCTCTCAAACACCTTTGATGAAAGAATTTGACAAATTGAGTTTATGCTTTGAATCATTTGCTTAAAAGTCATTATCAAGCTTTGTTTTTTCTTAGTCATAGTTTAGATTTGATTCTGTTTTTAGTATTGCATTTGCATTTACCATTTGACATCAACCAATTAGGCTTCACTCTATTTTTCTTAATCATTATCTTCTTTCCATTAGGTTTCTAGTCATTTTCCTTGTGAACATAAAGCCACCAAAAAGATCAAAAACATCATAAATCATCACAAAAGACCGAAAACATCACAAAACACTACACACAACGCATTAAGAAACAAACACCCAGGTACATATAGTACACTTCACTTCAGCAGTTTACCAACCCTGGTTGACAATTAAATGAGCTCAATGTAGGAGACTAGATTGAGACCAAACATTTTGGCGCCGTTGCCGGGGAAGTGAAAACTAGGTAACCTTTGTTTCTTAGCATCCAAAAAAAATTATATGCGTAGGGAGAGAGATTCAAGGGGAAGATTTATAAGCAGCAGAGGCAGAATTTTGATTTCTAGAACACCACTTGTTTCATCTAGATCCAGAGCTAGTACACCTTCAACTCAAACCCATATTCCATCCTCTCCTGATCCTGGACTTCTAGAAGATCTAAGGTCAACTATCCCATTAGAGAAAACTTCCACTTCATCCACTGAACCTGCCATAGAAGAAGATCTAAAAACTCCTGTTAGGGACACAAACCTTTCCACTTCCACAAGAGAGTCAACCATGGCAGAAGAAGGAGGAGGAGGAGTTTTTAATGGAGAACACACACTATTTGGAGGTAGAGGTAGAGGTAGAGGAGAAGGAGGTAGAGGTGAAGATGGAGGAAGAGGTAGAATAGGAAGCTCTTTTGGGTTCCCTATAATTGATGAAGAAACCAATACAACCATGAAAAATATTTCACCCTCTGTCCTTCCAAACTTCTATGGAATTAAAACTGAAGATCCTGAAACCTTCTTATTCGAATTTGAAGTGCTTTGTATAACTTATGACTACTTACAAGATGCTCAAAAATTGAAATTATTTCCTTCAACTTTGAAGGGAGCAGCATTGAAGTGGTTTATGAGTCTGATCAGCAGTTCTATTAGAACATGGGAAGACATGAAACAAGCATTTCTAGAGAGATATTTGGATTATTGTATGTCGGTTAATCATAAGGAAGAAGTGTTCAAGATGTTACAAAAAGAAGATGAAAATTTGGAAGATTTGTTGGAGAGATTTAATTACAACATAAAAGGGGCAAAAATGGAAAACCTAGATCAAGACACCTTAAAAGCTCTTTTGTTGAAAACAATTAGGGATGAATGGTTGGATATCCTTAACATGATGGGAAAAGGGGATATATCACAACTCACATTACCTGAAATATCTGAGTTATGTATCAACCTTTCAAGAGGGAAATCTAAAATTGTCAAAGGTCCAAGAGATCCCGCTCTTGCAAGGGCAAGTAAGTCTGCTTCTGGGACAGTAAGTAGATCAGAAATAGGACACATGCTTGATGATTTTAAATTTGACATCTTAGGGAGTCTTAGTGAACAAATAGACACACTTAAGATACAAAACAAGTAAAAGGCTGAATCTGATGCCTTGGCAATCTTTTGTCCCAAATGTAGAAAGAAACATGCCTTAAGAGAGTGTCCTTTGGATGTAAAAGTTGTAGAAACTTGTGTCATTTGTTCTGAAAAACATGAAACCAAGAATTTTCCTTCTCTTCCTGATCTCAAAGCTGTCTTTCAGGAGGAAAATCCTACAGATTCCATAGAGTCTCTCAATTTTGTATCTAGAAGACCTTGGCAAGGACCTCAGACACAAGGATTCCATGATCAAATGTATAATCAACCTCCACCTTAGAATTCTTGGCAGCAAACTTGGCCCCAATTTCAAAATCAATCTCAATCTTGGGCACAAGGAACACAAAGTCCCTATGGAAGATACTCCCCATACTATCAGTATCCACCATCCTATCCACTATATCCACATTTTTATCCTCAAAATCCTCAGCAAAATTTTCCTCAAAATCTTCAACAAAATTTTCAACAAAATCCTCAACAACATCATCAGAACCAACCACATCAAAATCAACCACTTTCATTACCATTCCCTCAAAAATCCAATCAATTGCCAGCTCAGCCCATACCAAACCCCAATAATAAGAACCCTCATAATACATACATGATAGAAGGTCAACAATTTCCAACTTATTTAATTACTCCTCTAGACCTTAGTGATGTTCAACTTAGGTCTGGAAGGATACTTGAGAAGAGGAAACCTTCTGTGATCATACAAGAACAAGATAATTCTGAGGAAGACTCCCTACGGGTTAATAAAAGTCTCGAGGAAGACACATCCTTTCAAGACCCACACATCGAAAAACTAAAACAAAAAGATCCAATAAATCCAACTCCTGTATTAGAGCAACCATCCACATCTACTTCTATACCTCCCTTTCCGGAAAGATTACAAATTGATAGAGGTGTATAAAAACAGATCATGGTGCCTAATTATGATTTCTTAGATGAATTGAGAAATGTTTGCATTAAAATTCCATTATTGCAAGCCATCAAGGAAATCCCAATTTTAGCCAAAACAATAAAGGAGTTGAGTATGAAGACAACCAAGAAAAGAATAAGAGAAACCAAGAAAATTCAACTGGTAGGACAAATAGCAGATATTATGATGGGTAAGATTACTATTCCAAAGTACCTTGACCCAGGAAATCCAATTGTCAAAATTCACATCAATGGAATTGAAATTCAAAACACACTCATTGACTTAGGAGCAGCAATAAATATCATGAGTAGACAAATCATGGACAAACTGAAACTTCCTAATCTTTTCTTTACACCCACACTATTACAATTAGCAGATAGATCTGTGATCAGACCAGATGGGGTAATAGAAGACATTCCAGTGTCCCTAGACTCTTGGGAGTACCCTGTGGATTTCATGATCCTGACACCCAAGAATAATCTAGGAGGCCATCCTGTTATACTAGGAAGACCTTGGTTGACTACAACTGATGCTTTTATTAGTTGTAGGTCCGGTGATATGTATATTTCTGATGGAAGTTCAACAAAGAAATTCACTTTATATCCTCCATCTAGGACAATTACAGATCTAGATGACACTCAATGGATAGAGGATGAAGAATATTTACAACCACTCTTCACAATTTCATAAATTAGTGAAGATAATCAAATTCTGAATACTCTAGAAAACTTTGAATCCTCTCCAGAACACAAACATGAATCATTTCAAGAGGGATCCAATATTGATTTTTTGTCATCTAGGCAGATGTCTCTTCATTCTATGGACAAATTTGGCAGCTCTACAAGTGGAATTTTTCCAGGCAAAACTTTGAACATAAACAAGAACTTAGAAAAATATCAACAAGAAGAGTTAATCAAAGTATTACAGAGACATTCTTCTGCATATGCATGGGAATACACTGACATGAAAAGGATAAGTCCCAATACTTGTACTCATCACATCTATATAGAGGCAAATTGCAAACCAATCAGACAGCCTCAAAGACGGATGAATCCAAATCTTAGGAAAATTGTCAAGGAAGAATTGCAAAAATTGTTAAATGTTAATTTCATCTATCCTATTTCAGATAGTCAGTGGGTTTCTCCTTTGGTAATTGTGCCAAAGAAAAATGGAAAATGGAGGGTGTGTGTTGACTACCGAGAACTGAATAAAGCTACTCTTAAAGACCATTTTCCTTTACCTTTCATAGATCAAGTATTAGATACATTAGCCGGCAAAAAGTACTTTTCATTCCTAGATGGGTTTAGTGGTTACAATCAAATTCAAGTAGCACTTGAAGATCAAGACAAAACCACATTTACCTGTCCTTGGGGTACCTATGCTTATCGAGTATTGCCATTTGGATTATGCAATGCACCTGCAACATTCCAAAGGGCAGTATTAGGAATTTTCTCAGATCTAATACATGATTGTGTAGAGGTGTACATGGATGATTTCACAGTTTATGGAAACTCATTTGAAGAAGCTTTAGACAACTTGGAAAAAGTTTTAAAAAGATGTCAAGAAGAAAACCTTTCACTTAGTCATGAAAAATGTTTTATGATGTTTATTGAAGGTATTGTTTTAGGGCACCACATTTCAGGGGATGGGATTAGAGTTGATGAGTCTAAAGTTGAAGTCATATCTAACTTATCCATTCCAAGTTGTCAAAGAGATGTTAGAAGTTTCCTAGGATTTACAAGATATTATCGGAGATTTATAGAAAACTTCACCAAAATAGCATCTCCACTCTTCAAATTACTCACCAAAGATTGTGAATTCAAATGGACTTCTGATTGCCAGTTAGCTTTTGAAACCCTGAAAACCAAAATTTCTGAAGCACCTATATTAAGGGGACCTAACTGAAAGTTACCTTTTCATATCTCGACAGATGCTTCCGATACAGCTCTAGGAGCAGTATTGGGACAAAAAGATTTAATTCCCTATGCCATCTATTATATCAGTAAAAATTTGACTCCTGCAGAGTTAAACTATACTGTAACTGAAAAAGAGTTTTTAGTCGTTGTTCATGCCATAAACAAATTTAGACACTATATAACAGGCTATGAAACTTTTATTCACACTGATCATTCTGCAATTAGATACCTAATGAACAAATCAATTACTAATGGCAGAGTTATAAGATGGTTGTTACTCTTACAAGAATTCAACATTACTATTCTAGATAGGCCCGGAAAACAAAACACAGTAGCTGATTTCCTATCTAGACTCCAAAATATCAAAGATGACACTCCGGTTGAAGATCAATTTCCTGATGAATATCTTTTTGCAATCTCTACTCAAACTCCATGGTTTGCTGATATTGCTAATTATTTAGTTTCGGGAAAATTTCCTTCAATTATGAATGCAAGGGATAAAAGAAAAATCATTTGTGATAGTGCAAAATATTCATGGGTTGCTAATGAGTTGTACAAGACAGGTCCAGATTTGATCATTAGAAGGTGTGTTCGTGAAGATGAGATGCCTGAGATTCTCAAGGCATGTCATGATGAACCTTGTGGCGGACACTTCGCAGATAAGAGGATAGCCTATAAGATCCTTAATTTAGGATATTATTGGCCATCCTTGTTTAAAGATGCTAAGGAGCATGTCAAAAGGTGTGACAGTTGCCAAAGGATAGGGAAACCTTCTCCTTCAGGTGAGATGCCATTACAACCTCAGGTACATATTGAACCTTTTGAAAAATGGGCTTTGGATTTTGTAGGACCTATTAGTCCTCCATCAAGACAAAAGAAATATATATTAGTTTGCACTGATTATGTTACTAAATGGGTAGAAGCTAAGCCATTACTTGTTTCTAATGAAGCATCTGTAGTTACTTTTCTTTTTGAGGATATTTTTACTCGTTTTGGTGTCCCAAGAGAAATTGTTACAGATCAAGGAGCTCAATTTACATCAAGGCTAGTGGAGAAAATGATAGAGAGGTACAAAATCAGGCATCGAAAATCTACTCCCTATCATCCACAAGCAAATGGTCAAGTGGAATCTACCAATAAGGTCATTGAAGGAATCTTAACAAAGACTGTTCATTTACATAGAAGAGATTGGGTAGATAGGCTTCCTGAAGCCTTGTGGGCCTATAGAACTACATGGAGAAACACAACATGCCATACTCCTTATGAGCTTGTTTATGGAAAGCAAGTTTTGTTTCCCATAGAGTTCCAGATTCAAACTTTCAAAATGGCAGTTCAGCTAGGACTTGATTTAACGGAGGCATAAAAGCATAGACTGGAGCAGATTAATGAATTGGATGAGATCAGACAAGATGCAGTTCAGAAAAAAAGTCTAGTCCAACAGCAAAGGACTAGATGGCATGAAAAGTACATCAAAGAGAAGAAATTCAAAGAAGGTGACTGGGCTCTCTTGTTTGATTCAAAATTCAAGGATTTTCAAGGTAAATTTCAGACACATTGGCTTGGGCCATATGAAATTGTTGAAATTTTTGATAATGGGACAGTAAAAATCAGAACTATAGATGAAGAAGAGGTCACTTTTCTTGTGAATGATCATAGATTGAAGCTATATCACAAACCACTCTCAAGAGAAGAATTTGTCAAGAAGTTCCAAGAAAGCAGTGATGTGAAGTTAATGAAGAAGAATCTCTCTTCTTCATCAACTTGATTAAATTTTCTGAAGCATTTCTCTTTGAAAAAAATAAATAAATAAATAAATAAATAAAATAAAATAAAATAAAATAAAGGTATAAACATGAAAACCAATCATTGATTGGCATGTTTATACAGAAAAGATAGGGTGAAAATCAGAGTCTCTCTGACACTCTAACTTTTCCATTTTGTTTTTACAAGCAGCTATTACAAAATCATAAGTTCAGATCCATAGTGTTTATGATCCATCTCATTTCATTTCATTCCATTCACTTATCCATCCATACTCCATTTCATTCATTCATTCATATTCTACTTCATTCCATATTTCATTCATCTCATTCCATACTCCATCCATCTCATTTTCATGTCAAAATTTAAAGTTTGATATCTTGCTGTAAATGAATAAAACATGTCCTGGATTGCAGGGCAGTTCTTATGTTCTTCCACTCCATTTCATAAACTGAATCCATTCCATTTCATCATCCACTTCATACATATCATGTCTCATCATCCATCTTCATTCATACCATATAACATTTCACCTATATTCCAAAAACACTCCATTCCATGATTAAAATACTCTATAGGTACATTCTGCAGCTTAACAGACATTCTACAGCTGATCAGCCTTTCTGCAGCCATACAATCATTCCGCAGCTACAAATCCTGAAGACATTAGTCAGCAGACATTAGAATTGCAACAAAATGATCCAGTGTATCCATGAATAAGAAGAATCAAGAAGGATTATGAAGACTCTTCCAAAGAAGAACAAAGAAGACAAAGACTACAAAAATCAAATGAAAGGCAAAGGTAACAAGTTTAGATTATAGTGGCATTTCATAAAGTTTAGCATAGTCTTAGTTATGAATTGTTCGAAAAGGTTGTTTTAATTATTTTTATTGATCATGACCAATAAACCCTCCACAAACTTTGGATTAAAATCTCTCATTTCAAATTCTATACCCGATATCATTTAAGCAGTTCAAATGGTCGGAGTGTTTGAATTCTTCACGTCATCCAACCAAATCATTCAATGATGATTTTCTTTTCCGTTGTAAAAATCTCCACTGTCTTTTCAATCATTAATTTGTTTCCTCCACCTCACTCCATTACCTCATTCCGTAACTACTTCCATCACTCCATTCTGTAGCTGGCACTTCATTCCGCAAACAGAGATATCCTTATCACCGAGAGCAGAGCAAAAGGGTATATCAGTTTGGATATCAAAGCACTATCACTGTGGGCAGAGATTGAGCATTATCACTGTAAACACAGAGTTATAGCAGTGAAGAATTTGAAGTCATTTGTCACCAGGAGACAGAGGTATAGCAGTGAAGAATTTGAAGCCATTTGTTACCGAGAGACAGAGGTATAGCAGTGTGGGAATTTGAAGCCATTTGTTACCAAGAGACAGAGGTATAGCAGTGTGGGAATTTGAAGCTGTTGTCACTGTCAACCAGAGGCATATCAGTCCGAAGTTTGAAGCTATTTTCACTGTCAATTAGAGGTATATCATTCCGAAGTTTGAAGCCATTGTCATTAAGAACCTGAAGCCATTTCAATTCGAAGGTGAAATTTATTGTTTTAGTGGGTAGAAAGAGTATTAATCTGAACATTGAAGAAGCAATTATGGGTTTCATTGTAAGAACTGAACCAGTGGGTACAAAATACCTAGAAGGCTACCCTCAATGTAAAGAAATGTTGCAACAGATAGGATGGCTACAATTTTTGGAGAAATTTAATGGCTTCCACAAAGAAGTCACTAAAAATTTTGCAAGATCATTTCAAGGAGCTGAAGTTGAAGTGGGAGATGTCAAATTCACTGTCACTGAAGTTTTCATTGCAGAAGCTACAGGGTTGCTTAGAAATGGAGAGAGATGGTTCAAAAATAGAGAATTCCATCATGAATCCTGGAAACAAATTCTAAAATCACCAGGTATGGATGTCACTGTGTTTAAGAAAGGAATTCCAAGTTCTGCATTGAAAAATAAATGGAGAAACATACTACTTATTATGCAAAAATTTATTACATGTGAGGGTAGATATGGCACATTTTATGTTTACCACATTAGACTGATAATGCATTTTCTGGGGGAAGACTTAAACCTACCCTACTTCTTGCTTCAAAGTTTGAAAAAGATGGCTTCCTGTGTTCAAAGAAGGGTTCAATTTTTAGAGACAACTCTATACCATCATGGCTTGGTGAAGATTTTAATTGAACACCATTTAGCCAAAACAAATGATACATGGGAAAATTTCTTGTTAAGAAATCATTTTGAAGAGCCAAAAGAACCCTCACCTGAACAACAGCCTACAAGGAGAATTAGAAAATGGAGAGCTTCAAAAATTGAAATTGACAAAACAGTCCAAGAAAGTAGTGAGGAAATCATCTCAGAGAAGTTGACTCAAATCAAGAGACAACTTAAGAAAGAGAAGGTAATCAGGAAATCTGCCACAGAGAAAGGAGAGGGATCTTCCTAGCCAAGAAGAAGCCATAGACTAAAGGGGAAACTAAGGAAAACTCAAATCAAACAAACATGGGTGATAAATATAGAAGATGAGGAAACATCTATTGAAGAAGATGTTGAAGAGGATTTTAATGAAGGAACCCCTGAAATTGACCCTGCTCAACAAGAAGTTTATGATTATGTTGAAACTTTGGAAAGGAAAGCTTCAGAGAGCAGAGAGAGAACCCCTAGTCCTCCACTGTCCGAAATAGATGTGTTAAGAAGGGATAGGTATGAGCTGGAGATACTTAATAGACACATCAAAAATGAGATTGAAATTTTGAAGGAACAAGTCAAGCTCAAAACCAATATGAACTCAACCTTATCCCTACATATAGACAAAGTGGAAAAGGCTAATGAAAAGTTGAAGAAGAGGAACAAGAAGCTAATCAGGGCACTTACCAACTTAAGGTTTAAACTTGTCATCAGAAAACCCAGAAGATCTTTAGCTTCCAGGCAAAGGAGAAGGAGAAGATTAGATGTTCTTGCAGAAGCCTCTGAGTTTATAGGATAAGTTGCATGAGGACATGCAAGAAGTCAGCAGTGGGGGTATGTTGAGCCTCAAGATTGTGCTTTCTTTCATCTTACTCTACCTCATTTTCCTTTGTCCATTGTTATCCTAGACCCAATTGATCAATGAATTTAGTTAAAATTACTTTTAGAATGATTAACATGACTGACTTGCTAAGTTTTGTGATTTTTGTCATTGTAATGCATTTTGACCGGAACTAGCTGCAGAATGTAGACATTCCGTAGCTAACCGAAAATTCTGCAGTTGTCTTCACGTTTGGGTATGTTCCAGGTGGCCTCTCAAGAAAAACCACATATGGGTATATTCCACGTCATGTCTACATTGTTCGTTGCTCACCATGAAGGAAAAACCGAATTCTGGATATGGTTTTGGTACGTGGGAACACATTTAAGAAGGCGGACTTCTAATAGGACTGTCTTAGTCCAGATGTCCTTTTCCTTTTTACGCAGCCACTTCAAGAGTCCTAATGTGATTTCGATAAGGAAAGACAATGATCTTGGAATTGTTGCAAGTCTTGTTATGTACATTTGTTATATAAACACTTGGGAAACCGAGAGCTGGGCTAGATTTTGTTCTAGATTTTGCTTAGATTCTGTGCTACATTTTTGAAGACGCAGATTGCTCTGTTCAAGTTATTTCTCTTTTAATGAAGCAGACAGTGTTGTTTTGAAAGCGTTGATTTGATTTGGAGTTAGATTCCGTCTGGTGGTAGAGGGCCCCTGCCCCCTGTACGGATTTATTTGCATAATTTCGATAAGTATTCTAGCTGCCTTTACGTTTTTGAAGTTGAATTTGTAGTTGTTTTCATTAGCTACTATAGTTATACTCATTCTAAAAACTCTTCCAAAAGAAGAAGCTCTTCCAAAAGATTATAATGATGAATGGGAAATGGCTATAGTGTTGTAGGATTTAATTGTAATCTCTTTTTGTTCACCATCACAGTTATACTTATGCTAAGCACTCTTCCAAAAGAAGAAACTCTTCCAAAAAATCCTTATAATGTCTTAAGCATGATTGTGATCTTGAATGCTTCAGTTGTGTGTTTTTACTAAGTACCATAGTTGTTCTTGCTCTTAAAATGGTTTTCCAAAATATCATAATGATGGGTAGGAGATAGCTATGATATCTTAGTTTTTCATTGCTTTCAGTCTTTATGTTTGCATTTGCACTGAATTGTACAGTTAGGATTGTTCTAAGAAACTCTTCCAAAATACCAATCATGATGGACAAACAGACTGTATAATTTCATAGAATAATGCATGATAGCCTAGTTAGAATGCTCCAGAGTTTAATTGCACTTAACTCATGCTCAGTTATTTTGTTTTAAGTTTGATAATGACTTGTAGTTCAGCACTGTTTTAGGCTAGTGACATTTTAAGTTCAGTTGTAGCTTAACTCATTGCATTTGCACTCCATATTCAGTTGTCATTCACTGCATATTAGATTACTTCAGTTGTTAAACTTAACAAAACAACCTTCATTATTCACAAACCTCTTCTTGATCCATAATTGATTCCTAACCATATGAACAGAAGAAAATATCATTTTAAGGCCTGAAGTACTTTTGCAACTTCCTTATCATTTCACAAACAAACATTTCCTCAAAAGACTATTTCAAAAATCTATAACCTTTGAGTGAAGTGTAGTGTTATCAAACTAAGTTGCAGAATAGAGTTAGGAACTAGTCTTAGAGTAGAAGATCTTATAATGGTATCAATGTTTTACTCCAAATATGCTTTAACAAATCTCTAATCAAGGATAAAATGTTGCATCATTATAAGTTAGTTGTTTAACTGTTTAGTTAGGAGGATTTGCACACTTAGTTGACCATGTCTCAAGCTCTCTCTCAAAATGCCTTTGATGAAAGAATTTGACAAGTTGAGTTTGTGTTTTGAATCATTTGCTTAAAATTCATTATCAAGCTTTGTTTTTGCTTAGTCATAGTTTAGATTTGATTCTGTTTTTAGTATTGCATTTTCATTTACCATTTGACATCAACCAATTAGGCTTCACTCTGTTTTTCTTAATCATTAGCTTCTTTCCATTAGCTTTCTAGTCATTTTCCTTGTGAACATAAAGCAAAGATCAAAAACATCATAAATCATCACAAAAGACCAAAAACATCACAAAACACTACACACAACGCATTAAGAAACAAACACCTGGAGAGTACATATAGTACACTTCCATGACATTTTGCGCAATTTGCAACCCTGGTTGACAATTAAATGAGCTCAATTTAGGAGACTAGATTGAGACCAAACAACCAGTGCAAAGATAGGTGAAAGGGCAAGTGTGACTATCAGTTGTGACTATAAGTGATGCATGGTTTGCATCCAACACTTAGTAGAGATGCCTATAAATATTGCGTGAGCAAGGCTGGGGTAATTCAATTCTCATCAAGAGGCATTCTTCAGTAGGGATTGCGCAGTAGAGGCAGGCTAAGGGCTGGCAAAGATCGATGTATGGAATTTGCAAGATCAAGCCTGATTAGTGTGTAGCAAGTGGAGATTATACTGAGAGCTTGTGAGGAGCTTTGTATGATGTTTTTTACATGATATCTATGACATATATAATATACAGATAGTTGGGGGTTTTCATATTTAAGCTTTCCTATTACATATTGTTTTCATATGTGTGAATTTTTATGGTTTTAATGTGTGCATGCAATTGATTTTATTTCCGCATGTGATGATCAATGGTAGAAGAGATTTTGTATTGTGCATGAAGTTAAAATAGTGTGTGATCAGGAGAATCTCGGTGGATAACATATCAGTTATTCAAATTTCTACATGGTATCAAAGCGATATTGATCATTGGAGCAATTGCAAAACATTGAAGCAGTTGAGTTTTGTGCTGGTGGAATTCGAAATTGCTACAGTGATTTCTTGGTGTCGAAGTTGAGATGTCTTTCAACGGATTGTGATTGGATTATGCCCTTGAGGGCGGTTTGAATTATATTGCATGGAAGGACAGGATGCAGGTGGTGCTGGATGACAATGGGTTGAAGGAATTCATAGATGTAGAAATTCCAAAACCGGGTTCTAGCGATGCTGCCGCACTTGACGCATGGCAAAAGAAGGTAGCAAGTTGTTGAAGGATTCTGTTGGAAGGTGTGAAGGATCACATAGTGTCCAGACTTCATGGTAAATCTTATCCATTATTTATGTGGAAAGCTTTGACAGATTTGTTCCAAAGCAAGAGTGACCAAAGGAAGTTGGCGCTCAAGGATAAACTCAAGAAAATAAAAATGGAGAAGAATGACACTATTCCAGAATACTTGACAAAGTTTGTCCACTGCAGGGATGAGCTTGGGAGTGTAGGAGTTAGTGTGGATGAGGAAGGACAAGTCAAGGAGGTTGGGATTAGAGAAAATAATCTCTACAGACTTTAAGTAGATGGGATGTCTACGGAGCTTCCTACTGTTGGGAAGTGCAAGAAAGACATGCAATTGAAGCTTGAGAGGGAACTGGATTTGCATGCAGGTAAGAGTGAACCTTAGGATGTGGAGTAGCCACAAGATGAGGATCATGGATTGGGAGAAACCACTCATGAAGAGAAATTTCATGCCAGATGGGCAAAGGGAGTGCATGCAGCTATACCACTAGGTGAGAGGTGGGGAGTCATGCATGAGTAATCCCAAGAGGAGATTTCTGGGCAGGATTCATGAGATGGTGTGGATCTCATGAATTGAACCTGGCTACGAGGAGCCCATAGCGTAGCAGTAGCATGATCAGTTGGATTGAAGCAGGCAGATCAAAGTGACAGTGTCGGATACTGGAGCACGGATCAGATTTGACAGCAAGTGCAGAGTGCATGGGTGAAAGAGTTCAACAACGCAGTGGTTCCTCAAGACATGCACAGTTTGTACCAACAGAGGTTGAAGAATTTGATATATGCATTAGACTAATTGAATTGTTTGGAGCCTATTCAGTTTCAGAGGAGTTGTAGAGCAGATGCATGGAGTTGCATGGCGCTTGTGAAGGTTGTAGGGCGAATGCATGGAGTTGCATGTCGCATGCAAAGATAGTCCTTTCTTGTTGAGAGGAAGTCTTGAAGATTGCAACAAGAAACAGTGAAGGAGGCATCCTGAAACATCATTCCTGATCCTAGTTGGAAAGTGATCACCAAAACTAGGTGGGGGCCACACAGGTGATTTTTGTTGCAAAGTCTATTTTTAGACATGTCGATCATATTCTATGAGTTGCAGGATGCCATTTGTGGATGGTTGGTCAAGTTGAAAAAATAGATGGATTTATATTTTTAGACATATTGGGCGGAATCTATTTTTAGATTGCCAGTCTAAAAATAGATATGTCGAATATTATTAGCTCTTAATAATATTTGGACTCTAAACATTATCTTATTCTCTTGGAGCACTTCAGTTAAGTGCACAGATGTGGCACATACAGCTAACAGAAGGAATTACGCTATTCCTAAGGGTTATGTGGAGCTATTGCATGGATAATTTAGTTAGAACTCATGTGACAGAGTTTGGTGGAGTTGATTGAGGAAGTTAATGGAGTTGTGTTCAGTTTAACTAATCTAAACATAGTTGAGCTATTTGTATCTAGTTTAACTGATTGATATAATTAGTGAGAGTGGTGTGAATTAATTATTAATTAATTCACTAATTATAAACTCATTAATCAACTAAAGAATACATCAGTTAACTTTAGTGCATGGACAGTTTCAGTGGAGACCAGTGCAAAGATAGGTGAAAGGGAAAGTGTGACTATCAGTTGTGACTATAAGTGATGCATGGTTTGCATCCAACACTTAGTAGAGATGCCTATAAAGACTGCGTGAGCAAGGCTGGGGTAATACATTCTCATCAAGAGGCATTCTTCAGCAGGGATTGCGCAGTAGAGGCAGGCTAAAGGCTGGCAAAGATCGGTGCATGGGATTTGCAAGATCAAGCCTGATTAGTGTGTAGCAAGTGGAGATTATACTGAGAGCTTGTGAGGAGCTTTGTATGATGATTGTTACATGATCTCTATGAAATATATAATATACAGATAGTTGGGGTTTTCAGCTTTAAGCTTTCCCATTACATACTATGTTCATATGTGTGAATTTTTATGGTTTTAATGTGTGCATGCAATTGATTTTATTTCCGCATGTGATGATCAATGGTAGAAGAGATTTTGTATTGTGCATGAAGTTAAAATAGTGTGTGATCAGGAGAATATTGGTGGATAACATATCAATTATTCAAATTTCTACATACATTTGCGCTATTTGTTTATGTTGCAAATATATCTGTGTTATGGTATAGAGTATATCTGTGATATGTTATAGTTGCATTTATGATAGTAAGTGCTGGTAAATTGCTGATACACACATGGATGAAAAGCTAATGACTAGATTTGTGCATGGTAATAAATCTGTTATGATTGATTATCGATTATACTGTTAACAAACCTGCGAATAGACCTGTTTTGTGCAAACCCAATAAATTGCGAACACAGATCTACTTGTCTTACCTACTCTCTCTCAGGGTGCGGAAACCTGGTTCCAACACCCTCCCATACTGCTTCAGGTGAGACTTTGGCCTGCGCAAGTAGGTCATTGCCGAAAGGGCCACTAGTATAGGGGTTTGTTGGCAAACCTTAACCTCTAAACCTGGGTCAGGACCCCTCAAGCCAACAACCATCCAGTTGCATTTTCTAGTAGAAAAATCTCTAGTGCGGAGCACAACTATTCCAATACTAAGGGTGAGGGGTTGGCCATGGTATAAGCCCTGTAGAAATACCAACATTACCTGTTAGGAGGGCACTTCAAGATGTTTACAGATCACTCAGCTTTGAAGTACCTAGTGAATAAGCTTGTGTTGGGGGGGGGGGTAGATTTTCCGATGGCTGTTACTATTTCAAGAATGTGATTTTGAGATCATCATTAAGCTGGAGAAACTAAATGCTGGGCCAGACCAATTTTCCCGAATCAAAAGTGGTGAAGAGCCAACCAACCTAGAAGAATGACTGCCCAATGTAAAGTTGTTTTCTATTAAGGTAGTTGATGGGCACTTCGACGACATCATTCACTTATTAACTATGGGAATGGCGCCTGTGGAGTATTCGGTACAATAGAAGAAAGAACTGGTAAACCACACAATAGATTTTACCATCATAGCAGGCCACCTGTATTAGTTGGGAGTTGATGAGGTGCTGCGAAGATACGTTTTGGAGCATGAAAGGCACGCCATCTTAGCAGAAGCCCACGGGGGTGTAGGAGGAGGTCACTATGTAGGGAAAGAAACGACGCATAAAATCTTGAGAGTTGGGCCATGTTGGCCAACACTGCATAGCGACTCTCACGACTATTGCAAAGCCTGCGACACATGCCAAAGTATAGGAAGGCCGTCGCACAGAGATGAAATGCCCCTACAACCACAGATGGCCCTGTAAGCATTTAAAAAATGGGCTATCGACTTCATTGGGCCCATCAACCCACCAGGGAAGAAGATAGGTGTGCGCTACATCATCACTGTGACTGATTATGTAACCATATGGGCTGAAGCGCAAACTGTGAAGGATTTAACTGAAGATACCACTACACACTTCATTTATGAACATATTCTAACTAGGTTTGGCTATCTAAAGATCCTGATGAGCGATATAGGTAAACATTTTGTTAATGAAACAATACAGGCCTTGAATGAAGAATTTTGGATCCACCACACAAAAAGAACCCCATATCATCCACAGGAAAAGGGAGTTGTAGAAGATTTCAATAAAATCTTGGAACATGCGCTAACCAAGGTGTGTAATGTCAATTGAAACAACTGGGACATGCACATATCGTCAGTCCTTTGGGCATATCGAACCACCTACAATAAAATTTCTGGGAAAACAACGTTTTGGATGGTTTATGGAAAGGAGGCCATTATGCCCACGGAGTATGTTGTTCCTAGCATGCGCATCACAGCCTTTACGAACATGTAAGAGCCTGATATCATGGAGGAGCGGTTAACGTAGCTCATGGCCTTAGAGGAATATCATTTCATTGCTAACTTCCATCAGCAAGTTTAAAAGGCCTAGGAAAAAGCATGGCATGTTCGACATATTTAGAAAAAGGCCTTTGCGGAGGGAGAATTGGTCCTGCTATATGATAGTCAGTTTTCGAAGCACCTAGGGAAGTTCCCTCAGCACTGGCTAGGTCTCTATTTGGTAAAAGAAATTACTGATGGAGGAGTTGTCTGGTTAGCCGCACTACACAGTGTTATGGTACCAGGATATGTCAATGGTAGATGGCTCAAACCATACTGGATCAAATGAATATATGGTCGGAGTAGTTTTATGGGGCAGAATGCGTAGTTAGGGGGATAGAAGTAGCCAAGACCATGGTGTGTACAGGGATCATTCGTTGGTCTGGCAGCCCAGGGAGGTGTGCTGGGAGTGTAGGGGTTGATCGCAGCTCGGACAAGTGCGCTAGGAGCATAGTGGTGCGTTGGGAGCGAAAGAGGTGCATTAGGAGCATAGGGGTAATATACAGCTCTGAAAACTAGCCATTGGAATAGTAAAACTGGGTAAAAAGAAAATTTTACCGATGAAAGGAGCTGGCGGCTGACAATTAATGAGGAAATTTCCAAATTTTTTTTACCGTTTACTTGATGGTAAGTTTCTGATAAGCTTCATCCAACCGTTGGTTGATCTCCAAGGCTATAAAAGTAGAAGGGTAGATCATAAGGGGGTTCCATGCATCTTGAACAGTTTGTGCTCTGTGAAACTCTGTGACTATTGCGCTTTGTTAATGTCTGGGCAAGCTACTCCTTTTGATAGTAGCAATCCTCAATTTATCTTCTAGGTGAGAATGACGATGACTAATTCGGTCGAATCTTCACAGACCATGGTTTCCACTGATGAGGTTGAAGAGGTCACCCCTGAGGTTGAGGAGATTTTCTCCACACCGAGCAATGGCAAGTAGGTAGATAAGAAGAAGGGGAAGGGAAAAGGCCAGGAGCAAGGGTCGAGGGGGCGGGGGGACTGCGAAATGGGCTGGGGTGAAGCCATGTACCTCCCCATGAACAATGCCCTAGGAACATTCACCTAAACCTTCAAAGAGACCTCTGTCTGCTTAAGAAGAGGCCCAGATCACTAAACCAATAAGCTATCTAACACCCTATGTTTGGCCTCGCAGTCCCTTGGTGCGCACGCCTAAGAACCGCGATGGGATGCATGCGTATCTGCAGATGCCTCTAATTCTGGGTGAGGTCCCTATCATTGGAGAGTCCTTTGGCAAGCTCCATACGGTCAAATTCGATGATCATGACCTGGCCAACCTGGAGGACTTTCCAGAATTGGCATGAGAATTATATCTAGAAAGGGTATTGGAGGATGATGTATTGAAGGTAGTCCCTATGTCGTGGGCAAGTGGATTGGCTGGATCTGGATTATTAAATCTGCTGCAGATGCCTCATTTTGGCCACTACAATTTTAGTGACCGAATCATGCGCCGACTACTAGCTCTGGTCCATGATGGCTTCTTGTGGATCCAAGATCGCATTCCCATAGATGCAACACTCATCCACCGTATCACGGTCTTCCCATGAAGGCGCTGAATCCCATGGAGTGCATCAGTATGAAATATGAAAAATAGATTGCTGATAAGGTTAGCAATGATTACGAAGTTGAACAGAACACTAGGGGGTTCATGATAAAAAATATCAACGACCCCAATGCTCACATGGGTACCTTGTTGTTAGCATGCAAAATGATGCGCAAATGTCAGGTTGGCACGGTCCCTGCATATGTAATTCAGTTGGCTGGACGCTGCGAAAAAGGGGTCTGCTTCAACTAGTCCCAGTTCCTGTGTACTAAATTTTTGGAGAATGTGTGAGAAGCCCAGGATCATGGAAGGGCATGCTGCTACTCGTGGTTGTAGCTTCTCATCACGTTGGTTGCATTGGAAGCCCAGAAATATTCAGTCCTCCCCGAGCTTGAGCTAGATATGTGTGAAGGGGCACGATATGTGAATCTGTGGGATTCAAAGGATGAAAAGAGAATTGAAGATAATAAGGTCTTTTGGGTCCTATTTCAGAGTGGGCTCAGAGCTGCTATCCACTCCCGACTGCGCCTGTCACCAGCAATCTATGACAAGTACAAGAACATCATAGCATTTCAAGTGATAATGCAAAATGTACAAATCTAGGGACACAAGGATCTGGCGTGGATATCATTTCCATATATGGTTGCAGATGAGGAGATTGACCGTCTTATTTCTACTTGGCCTCCACACTCGAAACTCAACTTCAAATCAAGTACGCACAACACTGTAGGTATGAGTACCAAGAAGGATACTCCGCATGACACCACCAAAGAGACCAAAGGATAGGGCAAGAATATGGAGAAGGGTGCAGAGCTGGAACCACAGAAGGATGCACAGAAAGATCTGGACGAAGAAGGTCTGGATGTAGGGGGTGCTAACTCCCCTTATTAAAGTCCAAAGGAAGAAATGACAAGCTACAACGTTGGGTCTAGAAACTAAGATTACTCTGATAGAAGAAGACTTGGAGCAGATCATAGATGCATTCACCCTTGCATCAAAGGATAAATGGCTAGCTTTGGAAGAGTGGAAGAAGGCCACTTTCGCTACACTCCAGTTTGAGCTTTGAGCTTTGCAACTCAAAATCGACACCCTGCAGATGAGTATGATTCAGACAAGGCCACCCCCAGTGTCAAGCAATGAATTGATCATCACAACGGAAAGCCATCTTTGCCCCCCTGCTAGGCGCATCATTCGTCCTAAGCCCACCTGCCTTAGGAGCGCAAGTCTGGGCCTGCTGATCTAAAAATGGAACATTTGTAATGCTATGCAAAGTATGCATTTCCATATAATTTAATGTGCAAAGTGTCCTCCATGACTTGCAAGTTAAAAAAATTAGTTTTGGCAATGTTTCTATGTTTTATGTGTGAGGATTTTCTATTTAAATTTACTATTTAATATATCACAGTAGAAATACACAGCAAGTAAACTTCACCATATCATAACACAACAAAATGATGAGGCAGTTCACCCCTTCTGGGCTACATCTATTGGTCCAAGGCTCCCCAATGGCATGTCCTTTCTTTATTAATTTGCTCAAAATGGTTACACAATGAAAAATATGCCTAAACAGGCAAAACAAGCTATGAATTTCACTTTAGAAGATAGAAATAAGGTAAAAATGGCTTTTGTTTCAACTTAAACAGTGAAGTACAACCCAATACAGCTCCATCTCCCTGATGGCCCTGATGGCTCTTTCCTCTTCCTTGAAGAAAAAATGGCTGAAAAACACCACTGTTCACTCTGCAACCTATCCCAAACTCTCGATAATGCTAAAGAAAGCCAAAATTGACTAAAATTTCATATTGTTTGTTCGAAAATTGGGAAAGTTATGACCTAAACAAGTTTTTGCCCAGTGTCCCCCAAAATCCTCCTCCAAAACTGGAGGAACTCCAGTTAACCTGACCAAACTGGAAAATCTGCCAAAAATAGTGGCACACTCCTCCAGATCCGGTGGAACCATTAAATGAAAAATTTAATGTTAGACGGTCACATGCTGTCTGTTGAACCCGCCGGCGCAATGGACGTTAACCCCGACTGTGGTATTAAAAGTTATATAGACCACGTTCACATGTGGTGTTATGGCTAACGGTTAGCTGTTGCCAAGTTTCCTGTCGGTGCTAGGCCCAGGGTTCTTGTCCACTAGTCATATGATGTGTGGGGACTGGCCCCCATTTTCCTCTGCCCAAAACTAATTCAAACGACAAAATTTTATTGCAACAATAGTTTGTTAAGAACTATTATGTAGCTCTGCCAGTCGGGCCTGTGGGTTTCCGGCCAGACCACCCACGATCGAAACCTGTAGCTTGAAAATTTTTTTGCAATGCTAAAACCTCTTCGGCCTAGGGCCATGTGGCAGCCTCCGTGCTTGCCACGTGGCACCCTCTGATTGGCCACCAAAAACCAAAATCAAACCATTGTCCAACCATCCAATGCCACTTGTCTACATATCATTCGTTCCTATGGAATATTCCAAGGAATATTTTGGGGAATATTCTAAGGAATATTCCTAGAATATTTCGAGGAATATTCCCAAAATATTCCTTGGAATATTCTTTTTTAATTTTTCCAAATTCAGAAAAGTCAAACTTGGTCAACTAAAAAATGGAGTTCACTGGAGACTTCAAACCTTCATAACTTTCACATACGATCTCGATTTTGAGAACCATTCACAGCACAAGAATCACAACTATGAGACCTTTTCATTCATTTAGATTGCAACCATTTTTAAACACTTTCATTTTTGAGCATTTTTTTTAAACTTGGACATGCTCACCTGATCACACCTCCCCAATGGGAAGCTTTTGGACCCCAAAATCTCTATGAATTACAGAAACTGAAGATGAGGAGACTGATTCTCCACTCTTCCAACCTTGAACCACTTAAATCTCCTTGATTTCATCAAATTGAGCTTCTCATAAAAAGACCAATTCTTCCTTGAATCTGTCAACCGATTGTTGCTAACCTTGACTTTGTCATGATGCAAATTTTTGGAATTTGTAGAACAGAAACTAAAATTTGTAGAAATCATACTATTCCTACAATGGTCTACCTTCAAAGGAACTTGGAAATAAGATTCACCTTGCCAACTATCCTTATGGTGAATTTTTTCCAAATGAGCCATGTACTTGTGTCAATTCTCGACCAAGTTTTCTCGCCATAGTACCCTGCCATTCTGAAACCAGAAATGACCCTTTCTAAACTTTGTGCCCTCTTTTATTGCATGATTTTCCCTCTCTTGGATTTTTGTACCACTTTGTACCGACACTTTGTTCTCTTCACTGATCGACACCAAAGAAACCTTGTGCAACATATTGTCATCTTCTTCCAAAGACGACCTACTTTTAGGCTGAAACATATCATCATTTACATCAGCAATAACATGAAAAGGATTATGTAAAAAATATTTTTTCTTAACCATCAACAAAGTCAAATTTTGACTTGCATTGACAAGCCTTTTCAACTGCCCTGCATTCACTAAAGATGGTTCTAGCTTCTTCCGATGTGCTCTCACAATAAACTCCTTGCCATATTTGAATAGATGATACTTGTTCTCATGGCGATGGAAGGTTTCTTTCCTGTAATATAAGTATGGAATACCCAACACCACACCTGTAATGTCAAGCGGTACCACATCTAAGTCCACCATGCCAAAATAATGAGCTGTTATGGTGAAGTGCAACATGCACTTCCTTGAAACTTGTAAATTCGCATCCTTGCAAATCTAACCAAGTGGATATGGCTTGGGATGTGGAATGGTTTCAAGTTTCAGCTTCTTGACTAAGTCTTTTGAGATGAGGTTTTCTTGAGACCCACTGTCAAATAGTGTGTCTATCTTTGTGTGTTTGGAAATTATCCTCACATGAAACAACTCAATCCCCCTCTCTTCATTTGGAGCTTCTATGTGACAGTTTAAAGTGCTAGAAATGGGATTTGTTTCTTTTACAATCTCTTTCCCCTTTATGTTCTTTAGTGCCAAAGCTATGCTTTTAGTTTCATCTCTGGATTCAGAACCTAAGTCTTGTTCAGCTATTGCAACAGTTTTTCCTTTTTCTATGGCCTTATCTTTGGTTTTAAATTTTTCTGGCTTCAACTCCGGATGAAGTTTCCAGCAATGGCCTTCATCGTGGCTTGTTTTGGAACAGTTTTTACAAAAGAATTTTCCTTTTTCTTTCCTAGAATTTGCATTGATTTTTCTCCTTTTTCCTTTAAATTCACTATCCTCATTCCCATCAAAATATTGTTTACCTCTAGCCTCTAAATGTGTGGCTTGGACATAAACCTCGTCTAGACTAGTAGGATTGAACATAAAGATAATATTTATAATATAGATGTGTAAACCACCTATATATTTCAGAAAATTCTCTTGGCTATGCAAATCAATTCCAAGTAATAAATCCCTTCGTCTAAACATGTGGGTGTAATCTTGAACACTTTGTCCCTTAATTTGTCTAAAACTTTTCCAATTCATGATAGCCTTTTGTAAATGATCTAATGGATAAAATTGTTGTTTAATTGCAGAAATAAATTCAGCCCATGATAAAGTGATTCTACCATGTTTTTTTATTGATCCTTGGTCTTGGCTTCCCACCATACCAATGCTGCTCCCTCCATTCTCAAAGAGGCTAACTGAATCTTGCTGTCATCTTCATGAAGGTTTTGCATCCTCAAATAAACTTCCAACTGTCTTATCCAATTGTCAAGTTTCTCTGCATTGACTTCACTATGAAAAATAGGCAACTCAAATTTAACATCAGGCTTTAAAAATTGACTTTTATGAGTGGTTTTAGACTTGTGAGATTGATTCACCGAAGTAGAGGATGACGATGTAGAGGAAGAGGATGAAGATGGAGATGGTGGATCACCATTACCTCCATGTCCTTTCTTTGATGTGTCATCACTTTTCTTTCCTCCTAAATAACCCTCTCCTTCTTTCTGATGTCTAGACCCTTCTCCTACAATCCTGTCATTCCTTTCTTGGTAGAGTATCCTCACCATATCTTTCATGTCTAGGAAAGCCTTTCGGAACACCCGTTCTTCTTCTTTGGGATCAATGTCTTCAGAACTTCTCCTTTTCTTGAATACATGCTTGAGGCTTCTTCTGTGGCTCTTGGAGGTAAATTAGAAGGTGGATTTAATGGCTCTCTGGCCCTCCTTAGTTGAGGATTATTTTGAGCTCTAACCAATTTTGCTTCCCCTCTCTTGATATGAAGCCTAGTACGCATCAAAACTTGCAAATAGTCAACTATATCTTTGCACAAGAACAAATGCAGAGTAAAAATCTAGCTCTGATACCAACTGATCTGAAAATGGAACTATTTTTAATTCTATGAAAGTATCCATTTCCATATAATTTAATGTGCAAAGTGTTCTCCATGACTCTCAGGTTAAACAAAGTAGTTTTTGTAATGTTTCTAAGTTTTGTGTGTGAGGATTTGTTATTTAAATTTGCTATTTAATATATCATAGTAGAAATACACAGCAAGTAAAATTCACCATATCATAACACAACAAAATGATGAGGCAGTTCACCCCTCCTGGGCTACATCTGCCAGTCCAAGGCTCCCCAATGGCATGTCCTTGCTCTATTAATTTTCTCAAAATGGTTACACAGTGAAAAATATGCCTAAACAGGCAAAAAAAGCTATGAATTTGACTTCAGAAGACAGAAATAAGCTAAAAATGGCTTTTGTTTCACCTTAAATAGTGAAGTACAACCCAATAAAAATCCATCTCCCTGATGGCCCCGATGGCTCTTTCCTCTTCCCTGAAGCAAAAATGGTTGAATAACACCTCTGTTCGCTCTGCAACCTGTCCCAAACTCTCCATGTAATATCCCAAAATAGGGATTTTCTACAACAATAAGAATACCCTAAGGTATTCCAAAGTTGGAGAGTAGCAAGTAATCAACTCATGTAGTGTATTTAAACACATGGCTTCTATAGAACAATCACAACAAAAGACTATGCCTTTTTACAACGTCACTAAGTGGGGAAAAGCAGCAGTTTTGGCCTCAAAAACATTATTTTTTGAATATTGAGCTATAACGGTTGTGTCCCTTAGAATAGAAAATATAGGACATGAATCCAAAATATTTTCAGAAACAAATTCCTTTAGCATATTTAAACAGGCCTCCCATGCTCAAAACAACTTAAAATTGACAAAACCCCAACACTGCAAAATATCAGAGTTGCTGCATAAGAGACTACGCAGTCTAATTGATGTAAAAATAAGAGAATAGAGAAAGAAATCAGTTCTTCTTATTACATTACTCAACGAGGAATAAAAATAGAGATCTAATCTCTTTTATACAGATCCAGGAAGACCCGGCAAGGGTTTCTTCACATAAAAGATATACAAGAGAAAGCTACTGCAGATCTATGGCTGAATCATGCTATATGGCTGAAGCTCTGCATAAAAATGGCTGAAACTGCAAATAAATGGCTGTAGATGCTTCCTCTAGCTTTCCCAAAGAAAGGCTGATCCTCCTCTTGGGAAACTAGCTCTTCAAAATGGGGTTTTGACCCCTCCCACTGCACACCTTAAGAAATAATGTAGTTTTATGAAGGGACTGTGTTTTTTCTGAAGTTAAGTGCTTGGCCCAACACCAGGTAGTGGAAAATTCAGATCAAAAGACTCCTCTTAGATTTCTCAAACAATATCTCCAAGAAAGAGTAGGGAATCCCCACCCAAGAAAACCCTTGCACTAAGTAGTGCAACAACTTAGCTAAACAACCAAGCATGAAGGAAGTCTAAGTAGACCACATAAAAATATGAACTCCAATATTTCCATATGCTTGCCATATCCTTCATTATATAATTGATGAGCTTCCTCACCAAGGGTCCCACCCACTATGAGGTTGCTTCCATGCAAAGGCTCCTCCACTAAAACTGCGCTGTCCATCAAGGTGGTTTAATGTATCTAAGCATCTTTGTTGACTTAGTCAACCTTGACTAAATCTTCATGCCCTGTCCCTTTTGACACTCAAGGTGCCTTCATTTTGACCAGCTGGATTGATCTCTATTCACATTGAGCTGGCTTCATTTAGGATCCACTTCTTTGAGAATAAATCATGTTGACTTGGTCAAACTTGACCTTTTCCACATATTCTAAACCTTTTTCACACATGTGGATGCTTGATCTAGTTATTTCATGATCCATTTTCACATTAGGAGGGATTTTTATTCATATTTGAGTAAATTATGAGCCTCCTTTCCCATTTATTCACCAATCTAAGTTTTAAGAGAAAAAATAATATTTCCATTAGATGAAGCTAATTTAGGAATATTACACTCCAGAATATTGAAGAAATCCAAAATTGACTAAAATTTCATCTTGTTTGGTTGAAAATTGAGAAAGTTATGACCCAAACAAGTTTTTTCCCAGTGTCCCCCAAAATCCTCCTAAAAAACTGGATGAACTCCAGTTAACCTGACCAAACTAGAAAATCCACCGAAAATAGTGGTGTGCTCGTTTAGATCCGGCGGAACCATTAAATGCAAAATTTAATTTTAGTTGGTCACATGTTGTCTGTTGAACCTGCCGGCAGAATGGATGTTAACCCCGACTATGGTATTAAATTTCATATAGACCACGTTCACATGTGGTGTTATGGCTAACGGTTAGCTATTGCTAAGTTTCCCTCTGGTGCTAGGCCCATGGTTCTTGTCCATTGGTCATATGATGTGTGGGGGCTGGCCCCCATTTTCCGCTGCCCAAAACTTATTCAAATGAAAAAATTGCATTGCAGCACTAGTTTGTTAAGAACTATTATGTAGCTCTGTTGGTCGGGCCTATGGGCTTCCAACCAGACCATCCATGATCAAAACCTATAGCTTGACAAAAATTTTTCAATCCCAAAACCTCTTCAGCTTGGGGCCACATGGAAAACTTCGGGCTTGCCACGTGGCACCCTCGAATGGCCACCAAAAACCAAAGTCAAACCACTGTCCAACCATCCAATGCCACTTGTTGACATATCATTCGTTCCTGTCGAATATTCTAGGGAATATTCTTGAAATATTTCTTGGAATATTCTTTTTAAAAATTTTCCAAATTCAGAAAAGTCAAACTTGGTCAACAGAAAAATGAAGTTTACTGGAGACTTCAAACCTTCATAACTTTCACATACAACCTCGGTTTTGAGAAATATTCACAGTGCCAGAATCACAGTGACGAGAAATTTCCGGTCGTTCAGATTGCAACCATTTTTAAACACTTTAATTTTTGAGCATTTTTTTAAAACTTGGACATGATCACCTGCGCAAAGGTACAACTAGATTTAGCCTGACTTCCACATGAACCACTACAGGTCCTCCATGCATCCTTGTTTGAGGAGATTCAACACAGAGACTGCTGGGTGCACAACTCAGTATAGGTGAGCAGACGATTGTGGAGAAAATTGCCGAGGTGTCCTAGGCGCAGGTTAGCATGCACCCTTGTCGCCACACAGCAGATTGAGCTAGAATTCCTAATCAGTAGGCTCTGCGCATATGTCATTGAGGATATCCCAGCTTCTACTACCCCTCAGGCCAAGATCGAGGGGCCTGTTGTAGCACTAAGGGCTTTGAGGATTGAAATTCAGATGGTTAAGACAAAGATGGAACAGCATATTGCTACATTATAGGCCAAATTGCAGCCAAAAAATTCACCTGAAGTAAGAGCCTAGCGAGCTGCGCTGGTCACAAAGGCCACCAATACGATTACCGCTCTGATTTCTTAGGGCATAGAGTTGTTGGAAACATCCATGCAGCTATGGTCTAAGGTGCAGTGTGACCCTCTCCTCCGTGATTTTACTCAAGAGCTGCGCTAGAAGGAGGAAGAGTTTGAACAGCTCGAAGCTACTGTGTCCACTTTAGTTCCAGCTCAACACCTGGCATGACTACGTACCAACCACACAATTAGAGATGACATTGAAGAGCTCCACCATAAAAATAAGGTTCTCAGTGACCACCTTAAGCCTTGGGCTGATGAAGCCCTCAAGCTCCCTCAGGAAGTGGATGTTGCGGTCAAACAACTGAACCAGACATTAGAAAGTGTCACGGCTACTACTGAAGGTCCAACTTCGCAAAAGTTAGTGGATATTGCTTAGAATTCTACTATGCAGAGCAAAGGAGTGCTTCCCCTGCTGGTTGATGCGATCAAGTAGCTTTAGGCAAAGATGCAAACCCCACGACTGCAGTGACTCAGGACGAGTCACAAGATTATGTTGGGGGCCTGTTGGAACGGGGTGGCCTAACCTGCATTTCGGTACAATATTGTAATAGTCGGTCTTGCGTAGGGGTTTTGGGGTGGGTCAAAGCCCCTAGTGTTTTGTAATGTGTTAAAGGGTATCTCTAGGGTCTGCAAACCATGGTTTGCAGACCATATGATAACGAAGGCTACGATATTATAAATAGATAGATAATTGGGTCTAGTAAGTAAGTAAGTCAGAAGATTGATGCTATGTGTGAATTGTTAAGATATGTCTGGGTGGTTTTGGGTAAGGACTCCTGCAGGCTATGTTCGTGGAGATCCTCAGTCCTACTGTGTGCGGACCCTGCTAGGCTGTGTACGCGGGCTGTGTTTGGGTTGTAAGTGGATTTTTTATGCTAATGAATGCAAAATATATTTGAAGTACCTTTACGCTATCTGGATTGATTGTGTTTATTTCTAAAGCACATCTGTGATATTAATTTAAGCTGCCAATGTATCTGTGATTTGGAATTGGCTACGATTATAATGTTTTGTGATGGTATTTGCTGATGCGCACGTGGATGTGAATGTATTGATTAGATTTGTTAGTAATAATAGTTTTGCTACGGTTATGTGCTAGTTATACTATTAAAGGAGTTGTGAATAGACTCATTCTGTGCAAACCTACTAAGCTGCAACACATATCTGCATTAAATTACCTACTCTCTCCCAGGGTGCGGAAACCTTGTTCCAGCAACCTCCCATACTACTTCGTGTGAGACCTTGGCCTGCGCAAGTAGGTCATTTTCGAAAGGGCCAGTAGTATAGGGGTTTGTTGGAAAACCTTAACCTCCAAACCTGGGTTAGGACCCCTCAAGGAAGGGATTTGGTGAGTTATTTCCTCATGTTTTCTAACACCCCCCTCGCTCCAGTTGAATATTTTCAGCTCTATGCACTCCAATGTGTATTTCATTTGGGATATGTTATCCAAATGCAATGTGAAATTTCTGACCAATCTAGAAATGATGAATAGGATTGTCCAAAGAGGCAAAAATAGCACATATTTTATCTCAATTTTCCCATCCTTTGTTGGTTGGGATTGAGGTCTACAATGTGCAACACTATATTCCTTGACAATGTCTCCACCCCTTCTCAAACCATATAGTGATATAGGAGTTCCTCTCCTCGATAAACCCATCAAGAAGTAAATAGCTTCCACCTGTATGCTAAGCATATGTGCTCCAATATTTAAATCTTGTGCCTCAACCTCCCATGCCTGGAAAAGATACTCTAATAGTTCCATTTGTTGTCTCATCCTCGGAGGCCAAAATAATTTGAGAAGCCCATAGTTTCTCAATGCTTGAATAGTGGCCGGATCATTGGAAGAATCCATGTCTTGTTATTCATGTTCTCTTTCTCACCAAATCAAAGCCATTTCATTCTGATGGATACCTGAAACATGACAATAAGTATCATTAGAATAAATATCATGCAAAAATTTGAAGAGAAATTTGAGTGAAAAGAGAAAAACAAGTTTTTGAAATGCACCCAATGCACCCTACTAAAGGGATACAGTGTGTTGCAACGCTCTCCACAGTTGTATTTTTAATGTCATATTAAAATTTTCAACATTTTCGGGGTGCATTAGAGCTAGGGTGAAAAATTAAAGTTCTAAGTCAACCAAAAATTGAAAAAAACTGCATGAAATGAAAAACCAGAACCATGAAAAGAAAGAGGAAGGTGAGATCTCCTACCTTGAATTAACAACATTGAAAATGATCCACCGGATTGGCTGCAATCAACTAATGAATATCAGGGGAAAAAAGTGCTCAAAGCTCACCTAACAAGAGGTAAAATGCAAAATTATAAAAATGAGATTGTTTTTCACCTATTTATGGCCATTTATTATTATTTTATTATTTTGACCTGAATTTGACCTAATTTTACCATGCATCATATAATTTTTTTATCTTTTGGGGGCGTTCTGAGTAGGTTAACAACTTTTTAAAGGAACTAATCATGTTTTTAGGATGAAACAAACCATTTTTAAGAAAAAACATACTTTATCACTTTTTTGAGCTCTTTAAACTCATGAAAAAGGAACCCCCCAGGAGTTCTTTTTCATCTCTTTTCAGTCTCCCTAAACATGAAAATATTGTCCAACAGTTGTCTTTTTGAACTCGTTAAAGTAAATGAAAAGAGGTCTACTTAGTATAAGGTTAACCCTTTTCTAGATTGAGATAGACTAATTACGAAAAAAGAATACCTTAGTCACACATGGCTAAGCGGTTCTCCTGAGTTTCATTTTCTGCCTTTTCATACTCAAGAGACTATTTATGAAGAATAACCATTGGAGTTTTCTTTTTCGCCTCTTTTTTAAACTCTCTAAACATGAAAATTACACTAAGTTACACCTATGCTGGACTCGTAAAAGCATCAAACAACGTTGGACTCGTCAAGCATTATGGGACGAACAACTCCTTCATAGGGTTCGTTAAAAGAACTTAGAGGGATTTATCTGAAGGATGAAATTACAGATCAAGAATATTTTATCCTCCTCAATATTGTCAAAAATAAAGAGGTTCTGACCATAAATGGTTGGAAAATGGGATACTCCACCTATTAATGGCAGTGAGTTGCTATTGGACATGACACTCTTCCAATTCATCTCCGTGACCTTTGGGTTGGGAATATGTTTGTATTTTTTTTTCATTACACCATATCAAAGCCTTTTCATTCAGTTATGGGTCAATATTGCCAACTCCTTAAAGTATCGTCGATTTTTTCAAGAGAATTCCTTTAGTTGATATCTACTCCAATTAATCCTACATTCATGTCTATTGTTCCTTAACCATTTCAACATCAGTATTATTTTGTCTTAAATATTTATATCTGTTTCGTGTTGTTGACGGGAGATATATCAAGGCCCTCCTGTGACAGGTCGCTTCTTTTCGACATTAGCTCATTATCCAGGAAGTTGAATTAGAAACTCCATTTGGTACCCTTGGGGCTTTCATACATCAATGGAAATTTTCCACGCTCTCGGTGGTAGGTTTTCATCATGGGATTTCAATTGATAGATTTTGTGTGGTGTTTGACATCAACTCATATATTCATACCATACAGATTGTACTACCGTAACTTTAGAGATATTAACATAATTGGTGGTTTCTCTCGCATCTATTAACAACTTACATCTTTGGCTGGTAATCAGATGGTGTGTACCATGTTCAACTTCAACTCATTTTTTCACATGGTTAGAATCGTACATTGTATGATCGAGTGAACGAGATGAGAGGCCCAAAATCTAGTTTCATGAATTCGGGCTGTGATTTCAGGATTAATACGAGATTACAAAGTATGATGGCTATGGTCATCCAAACAGTCATCCGACCATGGGTCCACACTCTATTATCATTTGATGATACTTCTTGATTATTTTACATGTAATGTTAGATTTTTTGTTGAGCATGGCCATGCCTCCCTCCACAAATATATCATGATGAAAATATATTGTAATAGAAGATGATCTCGACCAGTTGTTCTTGATTTAGAATTGACACAAGGTAAAGCACTTTAGTCATCAGTCGTTGCTTCTGAATTTTCATTTTAGGGGGGAATCTGTTATAGGAAATTTTGTCACATCTGGTTAATAAGCCCACAAATTGGATCAATCAACATCCGTGAACATATTGTCATCATCCCCTCACAAATCCCTAAGCATTCCCTTTCAAAAAAGTCTGAGTTTTAGGGTTAAATTCTCAAAATCAATGTTTTTAGCCCTAACACACCCTATCCCTTTAGCCACATGCGTTCAATGCTAGTTCCTCCCTTCTGCACTAGCATTGACCAACACTTGTTGCTTCGTTCCGCAGGTGTGTTGATTATATAAATTTTGGAAAATTAAAAATATTTTCAAATCTTCCTCTTCCAGAAGCTTCTAGTTTTTTTTTTAAACTATTTACCATGGGTAAGAACTCGAATCCTATCTGATCATACCTTAGAGACTTAACCTCTTATCCCTTAGGTTCATCCTTCCATCATATGTGGATCTCAAGCCCATAATGGTAAATAATAAACTACCATCCTTTTCCTATAAATTTAATGTCTTCCACAACATCAGGGTTGGATTTTGGAGATTGATAATAACCTTATGTTTTTTCCTTGGATATGAAGGAGTCATCTTTTACATGCATTAAGGTTGAAATTTCAGTGTTCTTTGTACAAGGAATGACAAGTTAACTTGTGTAGACTTCTATAAGATCATGTTCTATTTATGGTTGTAAAGTCCTATTTATATTAATACAAAGAGTATATTTTTCTCCTATATGTGTTGTGTTATGTTTACATTCATGTATTTCAATGCCTTGCTGATTCATTGAATAGAGTAATTGGATTATGCTACATAGATGTTGTGGAAAATTTTCTTGTTTTAGTCGTTTGTGTAGGTTATAATTATAGCACTTGGAGATACGATTGGATCTTACAAGAAAGGAGGAAATCAAAGCTTGTGACAAATTTCAAATAGGCTCTTTCCCATCCTTCAATTTCTCTAAGGAAAACTCTATTCTTTTTGTCTCATGTTGTTATGGATCAGTCCAATAGGTCTACGGAATTCACCTTTGTCTGAAATCTTAATTTTTTCATAATATATAGGAGGAGACCCACCATTAATTAAGTGGGAGGTAATGAAATACCTCCTTAAGTTATAGTTTTACCTTATTGGGTTTGAATGGGACTAGAGGATTTGGTGGCACTATTGATGATAGAGGAAAGGACATAGAGTATATAAATACACTACAAAGATCCAAAATCAAGCCATTTAGTTGGGAATAAATCCATATCTGGTCATCAAGTACTTGGGTTATCTTCATAGTCACATAATGATGCAACCTATGTTATTAAAATTCAATATGGTTGATCAGGCCCATGTACAAGCCCAATAAATTAACTATGATAAAAAAGGAGAAGAAAAATGGCTCAAAATTTGTACCAACATGGAACTTCCAATGAGGGTGAGAATAAGTAGGTAAAATCATAATATTTTTTCCACTGATATATGTGCGAAGGACCTTAATAATCATTATGACCATTGAGACAATAATAATCTTACAATAAAAAAGTTAGAAACAAGATATGAAATTGAATCCCAAGAGCCACAAGTGACATAAATCCAAGAAGAATAATATTTTAATGGCAATGGGAATGGAGATAAAAAGTAGCTTAGATATGGAAGAGAATATTTTCTACAAACTAATATAGAAGGAGAAGAATTTGAGTATCCCCCATTACAAAGAGGAGAATGATACAACCAAACTATTCCATCTCAATATTTAGATCAAGAATAACAAGATAGATGATATATTCAATTATGGTTCACAAGAAAACCTCATTGAAAATGACTTTGTAAGTACCTTTGATTTTAAATGCATGAAAACCTATATTAATAATTTTTGGGTCAGGCGAATAAGGATATAGAGTTAAAAGTAACAAAGTAATGTAAGCATATATTTTCTATCGATGAAAACTTTATTAATGAAATAGACATGGATGTAGCCCCCTTGATGTCTATAGTGTAGTATTTGGTAACCCTTATATGCATATGACATATACTAACTTCAGGAGAATGTCTAACCAATATTTCCTGATTGAGGATGACAAATATTTTATCATGAACACAAGGAAATTTAAGATCTCTCCGATGAGTACAAACCAAGATAGGAGATTGACTAAATCAGCCAAGAAGTATATACTTATTTTATTGAGAGATAAATACAAATAAAACAATTCTATGGAGGTTATGACATCATTTGAAGGAGGTATGCTGTATAAATTATGATGTATATTTCCAACTTCTTATGAAATTTTAATCAATATCACAAGACACAAACCCACTCTACTACTTTACAAAATTCAAATCACAATTTGGAACGTTAATCACAAAAATGTAATGAGAAATAACACAGATGCACAAAATATTTTTCTAGGGGAAAGAAACTAATGCTAAAAACCCTAATTCCTGCTTGCATTAATCTGACAAATAGAGATGTATTACAATTTATTTTCTCAACTGAGCACAACCTACAAGTGAATAACCTATCTCTCTGCTCATTAAGAAGATTTGACCCAAAATTATTCAATTTATGAATCGACTTGAGTGCATATTTCCTTGCACATTTCCTTGAGAAATTAGGCCCCTCTTATTTAGGAAATTTCTCCAAAATGATTGCGCAATTCCCAAGGTTGATCATTTGACTGCATGAAACACCTGTACAGTCAAGAATAGTCTATAACTAATGTTACACTGGCTTGGAATATCCACCACAACTGGGGAACTCAAATTATTTGCATGCACTAGTTATTTTTGGCTGATTGATCAATTAACTGGATGATCACTAATTTTGATTAAATTCCCACTGCACATTTGACCTTCCATTTGTTCCTTCAAGAATCAGAACTAGTTTAACTGAAAACAACTTGAAATAATTGACCTCGATTAGAAATCACACATGCTTAACTGAACTCTGACTCCTCTATCTCAAATTTACTAATATAGATGAGTGAAAAGAGCCATTTGACCTCGGTTAACTGCATCCAAGTTGTCTGTTGATGCAGAAATTCAAATTTTCTCAATTTAATCTAGGAAAAATCAAACTGAGAATTTCTTGCTGCATTTTCAATACACTCTCTCTCTCTCAGTAAGAAAGGGATTAACAACCACGCCTATTCGACACCCATGGAACTCAAAATTCCCTCTTGGTAAGGCCTTTGTCAAAATGTAAAAATCTTGTTCAGCTGTTGGAATGTACTGTAGCAACATTATCCGCCTTTTCACACAGTCCCATAAATGGTGATATTGAATATCTATATGCTTGGATCGAGTGTGAAATATAATATTCTCAGAGAGCTTGATGCAGCTATGATTATCACAATAGATCATAGTTGGATCCATCATCTAACCAAACAGTCCCACAAGTATCTTTCTCATCCAGATCGCCTCACATGTTGCTTGACTTGCATCCAGGTATTCTGCTTCTGCCGAGCTAAGCACCATAGATCTTTGCTTCTTGATGTACCAGGTAACTTCTGTGGATCAAACATTGAAAATTCCACCTGGTGTACTCTTTTTTTCTAATGGAATCCCTGCCCAATCTGCATCTGTGAAGCCACACAACTTCACTCCCTCTGTCCATATGTACCATAGTCCAAATTGGGTGGTGCTTATAAGGTAATGTAAAACATGATTAGCCGCCTTCAAATATAATTTAGTTGGCCTAACCATATCTTGGATCAGTTGGTTTAATGCATAACACATACTTGGTTGTGTGTTCATAAGGTACATCAGTGAACCCATTAGCTGTCGATAAATGGAAGCATCCAATTCCTTGTGGAATCTCTGTCTTATCTCATTTTCATACTTTCCTTGAGACACAAATAATTCCACATCGCCTTGCCATACTTCCAACCCGAGGAAGTAGTGCATGAGACCCATGTACTTCATTTAAAATTCTCTTGCAAGGTCCTTCTTGCAAGATCTGATACACTTATCATCACTAGTTAAGTTAAATCATCAACATATAAGAAAATAATAAACAATTTACCTTCTACCAAGATGTGATAGAGGTTTGCATCCACTTCACTTTTAGTGAAGCTCAAACTAGTGCGATAAATATCGATTATAGTGTACCAAGCATGAGGTACTTGTTTGATATCATACAACTTTTTGTTGAGTCTACACAAATGAGAATCTCTATCAAATGTCTCAAAACCTTTTATTTTGTCGATGTATGCCTCCTCCTAAATAAACCCATTGAGAAATGTTGTTTTTACATCCATCTGGTGGATCTTCCACCCCTTTTGTGAAACCAAAGAAATAATTGAGCTAATGGATGATTACCTTGATACAGGAGCAAAGGTATCCTCATATTCAATTCCTTCAACTTGAGACTATCCCTTGGAAACAAATTTGGCCTTAAAGTTTTCTATGCTCTCTTCTACTGCATGCTTTACCTTGAACATCCATCTCAAACCCACAACTGATTTGGCTGCTGGTCTTGGGGCTGTTACCCACCACTTCGTGGGTGATATCCCTAGGATAAATTTTTCTCCATGATGGACCTCATCCAGCATTCAACATCCCCTTGCAGCCTTCTTCTAGCTCGTTGTGCCATTTCTCTGCCACCTGAGCCAGCCACGTGGTCCCTCACCCATCTGTATTGATCATATGTTTGAAGGTTGGCCTCTTGAATCTAAAGGTATGTCTTGTAATTTGGTAATTGAGTATTGGGTTTACTTATCATGGATACTTCTGGACATGGATTGATGGGGGGATTTAGCAGAAAGAGTGGGCTTAGTTTGTGCTCATGTCCCCTTGATCTCTTTTGGACGTTACCTTTGGATCTTAGTCACATGGGATCTCCTTTATTGACCATTTGGCTCTAGGGTGGTACTTCTTGTATAATCTCAAATTTGGGTGCATGGTACTGCTCCTTTATCCACATATTTTATTCCCTTTCCACTCACTATACCCCCATTCATCATTTCTCCCACCTAGGTCCACATTGCCTCACTGGATCCACACATGGTCAACATCCATATCCCCTTGACCCCACCTATGGTCAGGCTTGGAATGATGCTCCAGAATTTGAATCAACTAAAAGAAAAAGAAAAAGCATAATTGGCCACACTTAATAGGAAATTGTACAAAATGATGCAAAATATGGCCAGGAAAAAAATAATTAGCAAGGGGGGAAAGTCCAATACATGAGCTCTACCCCATACCCATGGTCATCACCCTGGTTCCATAGCCATAGTTAAGCTTCCTTTATCATTTATGAACTCATAATTGTCCCAAACCCTGGAGGGAAATAAACCGACTACCTAAAAGGGGTAATCACTAGTATATCTTACACATCACGCTCTTATCCTTTGAGTCATGAGTAGTTAATTAAAGACATTTCCTAAAAGGAAAATGGCATATAAAGAAGGGTGGAAAAATCAAGGTCGAGGAACCTCATGTACCACGATTTGTCCCTCCTACACATTATATACCTAGGTGTTGGATTCCCCTTATATATATGCCCCTATGCCCTAATATGTGGTCTAGGATAAGGAAAAAGAAGTTTAATTTTCGAGCCCCCTTAATAAGGAAACTGAATTATCAATCATTATCATCCTTGACTCCATATCCCCAAGGGAATCAGGTAATGGTCCCTCGAAAGGGTGGTCATTTTCCCCTTCTTTCTTAACTTTTCCCCATTTTCCCTAGGTCTAGCCGTAATAAATCACCTAGGGAATCAATTTACCAGGAATTCACTGAAAATAAAACTTTGATATCATCAAGGCTACTATGCTGGTGGGCCCCTAACTCTCCTCCAAATTTGAGGCAATTTTGATGGTGGAATCTTCGGGAACCTTAAGCCCTAGCTCTAGGACCAAGTTTTACCTAGGTATCCCCAAGGATGGGACCTAGTAGGATCAATTTGAACTTTAAAGAACAATTTATTGTTTTATTCTTTCCCCTAACCTTGTCGAGGATAGGAGCATCACTGGTTTCTATATTCCATCCCCGAACATGGGCTGGGTCCACTTGGTGTCGTGTGGCCCAATTTCCTATCAAAGATTAATAATCAAGGGCTATTTGGGTATCCAAGTTCTTATAGGATTCTACGGATCGGGAAGCACCTATAAAATTTTTACTCTTTATACTTACCCTCCAATCCTCAACCCATTCTCCCTTGAAAGAAAAGTTCCTTTCTTAAAGAGAAAGAAAGCACTATTCTTTGTGTCCTCTTGTGAAAAGGTTTAAGGGGTCACTTCTAATCTATCAATTGATATATCCTTTATAAGTGGCTTCAAAAATAAATTGGGACTCCTCTCATCAGTGAAATTCTATAAAGGGTAGGGAGCCTTAGCTGTGGTGACATTGAGAAAAGTCTCTAATGTTGCCCTTATCCTAGCAGTTGCCCTCTACCCCTCTTAGGTCCCCTTCTAGTTTGAGTGGTAACATTGGCACTGTTTCCAGGGACACAAAACATGTGTTTTTCTCCCCATATGACATATTGACATATCATTGTTGGTGACTCCATTGGAAGAACGAAGCCCTAGTTATTCATTGAACTTCAAAGTCAATGCTTGTAGGGTGAAGCAAGCATCTATCAAGCCATTTACATGCACCCTAGGGACTCCATCTTAACTATAATATGAAAAATCATAAGAAATGTACTATCGCAAAATGAATATTAATATTGGTTCTACATTTTCAAAACTCACTAACCAAGAAATTTAGGAACTACAAAAGAATGCAGATAAATATCCATAATCTTATCAAAAAGTATCGGAAGGTATGGATATGGAGCTCATGCTTGGATTTTATAAACCACAACAAATGAAACTCGACATAATGAGGGATTTCTATGAGAAGGATACTAGTCACCTCTTTGACTTGGCTCACCTAACCTATGCTTTCAATATTCTAACTAATCTAATCAATGATAAATGTTATAGTACTATAAAGGATGATCAATTGGTTGACATTGAAGAGAGCTCAAGTGTAAGTGAGGATGATTAGCAAATGTTATTTATGGAGGTGGAAGGCAATGGCAATGAAAAAGGGAATATCTCTTCTGAGAATGATGAAGATTTGGATCCTCTGAGCCTCCAAATCACACAGGAAAGAATGGATGAATATAGAAGGTTATGCAAAGGGTTAGTAAGGGAGTGTAATTCTAATGATGTATTCTTTAATTTGCAAAAATAAGATGTGAAAATTCATAAGATGAAATGTGAGTACAAGGAGAACTCCGCTAATGCTCTCCTCCTAGAATCATATTACCAAAATCATGTGACAAATACGTTAGCTATTATGGTTCAAGAGAAGATGGAAGAAGAGTCCCTCCGCTGATAAACTAACCATTAAAAAGATACCCCTAAGGATACAACTAAGGAATATGAGTCCTTGCGAGGGCTACATTTTTAACGTGATGATTTTGAGAACACTTGTGTTGAGGATGACAAGGCTATGGAAAGTAAAGCTGAGGATGCCCTTGCATTTCTTGAATGTGTCACCCTTGATGACTCTCCTTTTGAGAACCTTGAGGAGGTGATCCCATGAGCTCATTGGTAAGTATCATTTAATATTATTTCTGCATCAAGAAGGAGAAGTGGAAAATTGTTGGGCCTCCATTTTATTGTGATCCTATTTATGATACCGAAAAAGAGTATGAGGCTGAGGTTGGCCTCCCCTTTCTCTCGGGAATTTTTCATGAGGACTTATCCATCGATACCCTTGAGAAAAAGAATTATTTTTTTCACTTGCATGAAAAGGAGAAATTGGAGATAAATGGCTCTCCTTTTTGGGAAGACCGTATCTTTGACACCAAAAATGATGGGATTGATAAAGCCTTTTCTCATAACTACCTTCCCTATGATTCTAGGAGTATATTCAAATAACTTGAACCCCTAGAGTTCAATTCTCAAGAAAAGGGCCTTGTTGAAACTTCACCTTCACCTTTAGCCTTTTCTCTTGTTGATCACCTTGAGTCTTCCACAAGCGGTTCCCTTACTCCTTGTCACGTGATTTAAAGTATCTATGAGCCCTTTCCCCCTTCTGAGTATGGTGTCAAGGAATATCCCCTCATTGAATATCCTTTTCTCCTTTGACATACCCTCACAGTTATGAGTGCTCTATAAACTTCCCTCTCCAATGTGACCATCATCGTGAGAAACCTATTTGTTGCACCCATTATTTCCCTTTCCAATCCTTCCCCTCTCATCACGACCTTGTGGCATCTACAAAGAATAATACTATAAGCAATGATCATGATAGGGGGTTCTTGAGAGTGATCATCACTTCCCCCATTTTGTACTTGGAGGGAAATATCGACACTTCTAGATCAACTTATTTTATTTCTCCTAAGGATTCCTTTCACCTTGAAAGGGGATCATTTTCTCTTGCCTCCCACCCCCTTCATTCTCCATGTGACTATGAACACATTCAATTTGATATTTTCTACATGAGTAATCATAATTGTAGGCACAAGTATATTGATATTGATATGATGATATGCTGGTTTCACTGGCTTTATGATTACATGTAATGGTAGAATATATATATGCATGTTAGAGTAGGATGCATCACATACTAATTTTTGCATTAGAAATAACCTCATATGATATTTATCATGATATATTAGATGCATTTAGATTAAAAATTGCATATTTTATTACTTTTTTATCTTATGAGCTAAAATTAAGTATGGGTGATCATAAGACACTGTGAAAAACATGTTGCATCGTGGCTTTGATCATTAACAGGTGCAGATAATAAGTCTACGGTGACCAATATATTGTTGGAGTTATCGTGACCTTCCGTTAAAGTAGCCTTACCCACTTTTTCGAGTTATTAAGTCCTAGTTAGAGCCATATGTTACCCACCACTTCGTGGGTGATATTCCTAGGAGCAATGTTTCTCCATGATGGACCTCAGCCGGTAGCCAATAGCCCCTTGCAGCCTTCTTCTATCTCATTATTCCATTTATCCTATTTGGTTCCTATAATTTGTCAGATTGAAAAGGGAAAATGTATAAGGGTAACATAAAACCATTCTTTGGAGTCCTAGGACCTAGCCTTCCTAGACTTAGAGAGGGCTCTCTCTATTTTTGTGTAGATATGTAACTTGATAGCTTTTAGGGTTTTGATTTTAGGCTAGTTATAAAGATTAGGGTTTTTTTGTTTGTTTTGATTGGTTGGGTGGGTTGTCAAGCAAAATAGATAGAGTAGGAGAGGTTTAGACCATTGGGTTATGGAGTCTGCAAAAGGTCTAGAAAGGTACAACAATAGGTCAAGGATGCTTCAGAGGGAAAATATAAAAAAGCTAAATGGATCTTCAAGGCTTAGGTGAGTGGAGTGAACAATAAATTGTGAAAAAAGTAAGTGCAAAGGGAAGTTAAGAATCCTTAGTCAAATAATACAACAAGAAAGGCCTCTAAGAATACTATGCATGAAGAAAAAACCAAAGATAGGGCATACCATACTTCTTTGACCAAACCCCAGCAAGAAAACATCAAGACAACAATCCAGTAAACCCTAGAGAGCAGGGAACTCCTAAGTTTCCTTAATCATACTACAAAGAACTTCAAAGCAACCATTTAAGATGAGAAAAAGGGCAGGGAAAACCATAGACCTCTTCAACTAAACCATAATTAGAAATACTTCAAAGAAAACACCTCAAAAACAAATTTTAAAGTGATTCCAAAGGGCAGGGCTAACCATAAACCTCTTTGGAACTGACTCCATTAAATCATCAATGAGATAAACAAGTAGAGAGGGTTTAGAGAACAACTAATAATTCTGTAAACTGAAATAGCAGAGGAAAACATGAGAGCAAGAGAGGCAGACATACTTAATGAGCTTTTGAGATCATACCTTAAGCTAAAATTTCTATTCTAATGCAATATAAAGATGAAACAATGTATAAAACATAAGAAAATCACAACAAAATGAGAAAGACATCACCATTAGCCATGTTCATGAATCCTACAAAGTGCTTGTCTCATTGATATTCATTTCAGAACCTTCACAATGCTCCAAAACCAAAAACTCCTTACAACTCAGAGCTTATGCTCAGTTCAAAAACTAACCAACCAAAAACCAACATGAAAAATGAGGCCCTTAAGTAGTATTTATCATGCAAAGGAGAGTCAAAACCATAACTATCATTTTAGAGGCCGTTAATTGCTCATAAATATCATTTTTGTCCATTAAGTCCATGCAAGGCCCAAGGCACAAATATCCTAATTCATTAAATGCAAATATATCTTCTGAACCTCTTTTGGAAAAAAATATGACTTTGAGGCCCTCAATAACTTCCAAAAGTATCTCAGTGTGTTTTGTTGACTTTGTAGGCAAGGGCGCAACATTGAGGTCCAAGGACACAACGCCTGCACTGGAAAAATGGATCACCTTGCAGCTAAGTTTTGAAAGCCTTCCTGGTGTCGGAATGAGCTCAGTGATAGCTAGTTGGAAAGCTTGTCAAGTATAATTTCCAAAAATTCCTTCATTTTTTCATTTGGTGTCCATTGGCCAGCCCAAAAACCAAAATTTCCAAGACTGCTAAGGGCGCAGTGCCTGCCCTGAAAATTGGCAAGAAAGGTGGTTTTTTGGGTGTTTTTGGCACTTCTAGAGGACCAAATATGCTCTAAATGATTTGAAATTTGGTGTGCATGATTCCATTGGACTAAGGAACTGAAAAATGTAAACAATTCATCAAATTGATGCCTCAAGAAAATGTGCAGCGCCCTTGGCACTTTAAATCAGTCAAAAATTCATAAGTGCAGAAATGTGCCCAAAATTTGAAATTGTCTTGCTCATGGTGTTTGGGATGATTGTAGGTATATATCAGCCAAGTTTCCAAAGCATTATTTTTTTTTAGCCTCCTTGATAGGTTTTTCTCTCATTGGCATCTTCTTCATTGTTTCCTTCTTCACTGCCTTCTTGCTTCAATGCTTTTTGAAAAACTGACATTTTCCTCCTCATTGCTTGAATTATAATTTCTTGATCTATCATTGCCTTCTCTCTCATTTAAATTTGATTTCTCATGCCTTTGAAAACCCTAGGACTACAAATGAAATTGATGTGGAAGAGGGTAATGGAATGGTGATGAAAAAATGCAGTTCTTTTTATGAATGAGATGAATGGGTGAGGGTGTAAGTATGCTAGGCTGAATGAGATGCTAAACAACTTGATGATAATGATTTTCTGTTTGTTTAAAATTTTCTTTGACAACACCTTTCACTAGTGGAAATTTGAGATGAAGGAGGGCATGTAATGTCAATGCTTTTGCAATGTAAGGGGCTAAGTGTATGAGTGTTATGAGGAATAGGTGTAGGCAAATCTTTGGGTGAATGAGAAACCTCCCATAATATAATCCTTATGTATATTACTAATTCTCTTTGTAAGTATATGGAGGAATGATTAAATAGAGATTTCAAGTTTCAAGCCTTAGGGATGCTCCTTAGGGGTTCATTCCTTTCAATAAAATCATCAAACAAAACTAGAAAATGAGTGCATTTGATGGCATCTGCCCTTAAAAATTATTGAAGGACCCTTGGAGGCAGCTTGAAAACAATTCGAAGAAGATTGAGAGGTTTTTTTCTTGGAGGGCCTCCCTGTCCAAATGTTCAGTGCCTGCTCGATTGAACAGGGTGTCGGGTTAGGCTAAACGCAACGCAGTGTGCCAGGCACACAACGCCAACGTTATTTTCTAGGCCTATCAGGTCTGTCTTGTAAATGCGCAGTGCCCGGCGAGGCGTGCAATGCCTACCTCTAGGAATTCAGCGCCATAGTAAAATACATGGAGGAAATTTCCAGGCATGCAACGCCGATTTCCAGGGGCGCAACTCCTTGCCAGGCATGCAACGCCTCAACACTTAGGCAAAAAATGACTTGAAAAACTCACAGTTTGCACTTCATTGAAATTTCTAATTCTTTGCAGGTGCATAATGAATGTCTTGATGTGTAGAATGAGCTTTCTTGGCATATGTAATTTTTACCTATCTTTGCAACTAATTTTTTAAGGTTTTCAAGCCTTTCACCTTCTCATTGATATTTTTATACTGTTTGCACTACAGGTGACATAAAACATCGATTTGGCTTTGCTTTTTCTCCTTGAAGACTTGACATGTTTATCCGATGATTTTGTGTTTTTTGTACACAAGAGTGGCTTCAAAATCCTCTGTTGCTTTCCCCATCAAGATAACTTAGCTTTTCTTCTTGGTTAACAGTTTATTAAACACCTTTTGGAGGAGTTGCCCTAGTAGCAGCTTCAACACCTTCTTCATACCATTTCTCCATTTGATCACTGTGTTGGCACTCTGCTAAACTTCCAAGTGTAAAAGCCTATTTTTCCTGTCTTCCTTGCTACAATATGTCATCCTTTAGGCACAAACTAGTTACCTCATCAATTTCTTCTAGTGATTGAACTCTTAGAACTTCTGCAAAAGTTTCAATATTGTCCATTACCTCATGTGTAGACTCTGAAACCAGATGATAGTCTTCTTTGGGAATGATGAACTTGGAACACATGAAACTCTAATTGACCTAATGGGGGGTTATTTGACCTATTCCTTAACTAAAAATTGGCTTTGGAGGCTTCAAGTGGAAACAGATTATTTCTCAAAGTGGCGTATTGAGGATCCAAAATCCAATGTACTTGATTTATATTAAGAGCCTATAAAGATAAATTTGAGACCATCAATGCTTGAGGAACCTGGTGAACATGGGAAAGAGTAGTGTTTGGTCAATTTAGTGTGTCCTAAATTGCTGCATTTAATTTGTCAATCCGGGAATCGTAAGCTGATGAAGTGCGGCGCACTATATGTGCAAGATAACCTATTTCTTAACTTTTTGTCGTTTTTTTGGTTTTTCTAAGGTGAAATGGAAATTCTAAAATGAAAACAAGTTTGGTTATATTTTTTCAAGGAAGTGATATCCCCTATAATGATTTACCAACTTGTAACTTTAAAAAGCAATTTGAAATTTACAATGACAAAACTTGAAAGAAAGTAAAAGTGTACTGCTGAAATGAAAAGGTGCTGCTAATCTAATGAATCAAAACAGTAAACTAGTGAACATGAAAACCAAACTATTCTTGCTGCCAACTAAACACAAAAGAAGCTATGCTTAAGGAAATTCAAAATTGCAACAAAATAAATCTAAATCAGATTACATCAATTTATCTTCTGACCCTTCATCATTAGTCCAACTATGATTTTCGGAAGTAATCATAAACAACTTGAGTAACTGATATTTAACTTGCAGAAAGTAAACTAATATCAAACCATACATTCATGATTCAATCCCTCACCATCAGTCCAGCTGTGGCTTTCGGAGGCAACTAAAGATGTCATGTACGATTTAATATATCTAAATTTGCAAAAAAGAAACTAATACTAAACTACACATTTCATAATACAATCCCTCACCATCAGTCCAGCTGTGGCTTTCGGAGGCAACTGAAGATGCTATGAGCAGCTTAATATATCTAAATTTGCAGAAAAGAAACTAATATTAAACTACACATTTCATAATGCAGTCCCTCACCATCAGTCCAGCTGTGGCTTTCGGAGGCAACTGAAGATGCTATGAGCAGCTTAATATATCTAAATTTAACTACTAAAGCAGATAAGCAAAACTGAAATGTACAAAGCAAGACCGAAGTTAAACAAAAGCTATGAAAAGCAAACTACCAGCAGAACAATGTTAGTTTCATGTCATTAGTCAAAATGCTATGAAAATGCCCGGGCTGTCTATCTAAAACCTGCAATCAAGAAAACTGATCAGTGATTAACAATCATAAAACATGAAAGACAGAAATGAAATGGAAATTATGGAAATGTATAAACAAAAATGAAACAACTGCAAAGTATGAACATATGGATGGATTATGATACAATGACTTTTAAAGAAATGAAATGAGAAATATACACTAATACACAAAACCTTAGCTGAGCAGGGGCCCTCTACACAACCTTGGTAACGATCCTCAAACATGAATTAAGTTGAAAAACAGAGTCTTCTCATATTAAAAAGCAGTTCATTATAGAATGGTAGTGTTACGGCACAAGTGCAGCGTAATCACTACAGAACAGACTAAAAGATAACAGAGTACATTCACTAACATCAACTATCAACTAACTTTACGTGCGTATGCAAACGCTCTATATATAACAATAAACTGTAACTGTCTCCTAAAGTTCATGATGGCAGAGAGCACGTAGACCACTACGTCCACGGATATAGGAGTATGGCCATGTTGGAAAGTGAATCTACGGAAGGTGGATGCTTGAATTCGACTCCAGAGCTCTGCACAGATGTCGATTTAACCTCCGCAGGCTTAGAAACGGCCGTATGGATCTTTATGTGCCACGAAACAGAGTCTGGCCGACATGAAACTCCATGGTTGACTTCCATGTGGACGCTTTTGACCGCGGCTTCTTTGGACGAGTTTGCTTGAACCAATAGGACACGAACCATGTCCACGTCATTCCTAGCCTGCCCATGTGGCTCGTTTCCCTTGTAGACACCTGTAGCATAGAGTTTTACAAAATAGCTGCGGAAAGTTGCAGCAGCTGCGAAAAGTGGCAAGATTCCGCAGCTGAATGAACAAAATCTAGATCAAATAGAAAACACAAAAATATAATTAAAAACCATGTTAGATACCCTTTTGCACATGATATTGACAATTTGGGAGGTTTAGGTGAGTGGAAAAGGTATGGAAAAGTGTATGGAAAAGATGCAAATTCGGGACTCAACATACCCCCACTGTGAAGGTGTTGCATGTCCTCATGCAACCAAAATTTTGATACTCTTTGTTCAGTTCATGTGCCTTGATACTTCAGCCAACACATCCAATCCCCTTCTCTTCTTCTTTGGTACTGCCATCATTCTGGGTTTCTTCATTAAGCACCTAAATTTGATATTCACAAGTGCTCTGCTCAATCTCTGGCATTTCTTTTTCAGTTTCTTATTCTTATTTTGCCATATTCCCAAATGTAAAATAGTATTATCATGGATGATCTTGTCCAGTTTGCCTTGTTCTTTCAGTGTTTCATTTTCATTTTTGATGTGCCGATTTAAAAGCTCCAGCTCAAAAATTTTCTGTTTTAATGATTGAACTAAATCATCCTGCAATGTATGAGGATGAATGGAAGAGGTACTTGGACCTGTGGCTGCCTTTTCCAAGGATTCTATATAGTCATATACCTCCTGCTGCTTGAGATCTACTTCCGGTGTCATTTTCATTGGGCTGTCCCCAAAATGCTGTAAAGGAGAATTATGTTCAAAATCTGGCCGAGGAGGGCTTACATCAATATTTTGCTGAGAATAAGACGGAGTATGCTCATTGCCTGATTGGGAATGAAAGGAATCAGGTTCACTAACTGACTGAAATGGACTATGGTCAGTTGGAGACTGTTCAGATGTCTCCTCACCCAAATCAATGAAATGAGGACCCTTAATTTGTGTTTTTCTCAATTTTCCCTTAAGCCTGCTGCTTCTCCTCACATGCTGTGGTACACTACCCTTTTGTTCTTGTTTTCCTTTCTCTGCCTTCTTGAATATAGATGACTGTTTTTGAAGATAAACTAATCTTTCAGATAGTATTTGATGATCTTCTTCTTCTTCAGAAGGAGTTTTATGTACAGCCTCAATAATTTCTTTTCCTTTTGGTATTATTGGCTTCTTACCTTTGATATCCTTCTTCTTTATTTTTACCAATCTCTCTTCCCTATCAGTTTTTTTCATAGCAGTAGTAGGAGTGTTTTGGATTTCCTCAATTGTTCTTTTCCTTCTACTTCTTTTTGCTGTGCTAGCTGCGGGAATTTCCTGAGTAGGAGTAATTTGGGTTTCAACATTCATTCTTTTTCTTCTACTCTTTCTAATTGAACTACCTTCAGGAATTTCCTGAGGTTCTTCAAAGAAATTCCTAACTAGGAATTGTTCCCATGTATCTTTTCTTTCTTTTAGATCCTTTTCAATCAGAATTTTTATAAGGCCGTGGTGATAAAGATGAGGCTCTACATCTCCTAAGTGTTTTTGAACAGTCACAGCCATTTTCTTTAAGCTATTGAATAGAAAATAAGGGAGATTGAGAGTTTGGTTTTCAAGAAAATTCATCAATAGCCTGGTATGGTACATGTACATAGACCCAAAACGGCCTTCACATGTAATGAATTTCTGAACAATTAGCAGTAAAGTGGCCCATTCTTCTTTTATTGCATGCACAGGGATTCCTCTTTTAAAAACAGTGATGTCCATACCTTGATTTCGTAGGATTGTTCTCCATGCCTCATCACCGATGCTTTTATTTTTGAACCAACGTTCTCCCTCCTGAAGAAGTTCTGTGGCTGTTGCTATTGATGCTTCATTGACCGAAAACTTGAGGTCTCCAATTTCTGCTTCCGAGCCATCAAATGACCTTGCAAACACTTTCGTAACTTCTTTGTGGTAACCTCTGAATTTCTGAATAAAACGCAACCATTTTGCTTTCCTCAACATCTCTTTTGCTTGCGGATATCCCTCTATAAAATTTGGTCCTTCCGGCTCTGCCCTTAGCAACTTACCCATTTCACTTTTCTGTGCTTCACTAATTTGCCTCTGTGAGGGTTTAAGTGGAAAGGGAACGACTGAATACACAGGATCGAGCACAATGACTGTGGGGATGTATCATAAAATGAGAATGAGTACCATAAACGGAATGGAGTAAGACTGTGGGTAGATATACGGGAGTGAGAATAAGCAAAAGGAACGAAATGGAGTGAAACAGGGAGTGAGAATGAGTAGAGTGGGGTTTTGTAAACAAGACAGAGACACGACAAAGAGGTTAACAAAGTATAATGCATTCGGCCGCGTTTTGAATTTTGGTGGCTGTGTAATAAATATGAACACGTTTCAATCAACGGTTATGAAGTTATGTGGCTTGTAAGAGTCCTTTGCCAACTCAAATACGTCTCATTATCTACGGTGGGATATTGGAACATGAGTGAGAATCGGAATTTCAATGATGAAACCGTTTATGAATGAATGCAAGAGGATAGCATGGAGATCGTGACCGGTTACGGAACTGTCAATATAATCATTGCGCGTAATGGTAGAGCTCATGGTTTAAAATTATATAAAAATGTGTTTTTCAATACTATTTGAAATAAACTTTATTCATACCTTTGGAATCCTTGCTTTTTCCCTTGGTCTTCAACTGATTGATCTCCATTGGTGTCTTGAATACTCCATTGATCCTCTCACCTGCATTTTATTTCATAGTTGTGGAAATAACATCTAACTGTACATTCTCTTTGAAAGCAGAGTAGTAGCTGCGGAATCTGCTTCTGGCTGCGGAAACTGGAGTCAGCTGCGGAAACAGATGTCAGCTGCGGAAACTGACACAGCTATTACTTGGTTGAAATAGAAATGAACAAATGACAAATGACCAGATGGAAATGGTCATAAAAAGATTTTTATTGATGGAATGGATGAGATGAAGTGGAATGAAGTGAAATGAAATGAAATGAAATGAAGTGAAGTGAAGTGAAATGGAGTGGGTGGTGAGATAAAATAAAAGACATATTTTTTTTTGGAAAATATAGAGTGTCAGGTGTCCCTGATTTTCACCCCATATTTTCTGTATAAGACTGCCAATCAATGATTGGTTTTCAGGCTTATACCATTTTTTTTTTTTTTAAACTTGAAAAACAAAAGCTAGGCTGGTGGAGAAGAAGAATTCTTCTGTACCAGCCTGATTGCAGAACTTTCTTGAAACAACTTGACAAAATCCTCCTTAGAGAGTGGCTTATGATAAACTTTCAATCTATGGCCATTCACAATAAGAGGAGTTTGAAACTCATCAATGGTCTTGATTCTACTCATCAATGGTCTTGATTCTTACAGCTCCATTGCTAAAGATCTTGTCAATCTCATATGGCCCAAGCCAATGAGTCTGAAATTTCCCTTGAAAATATTTAAACTTGGAGTCAAATAATAATGCCCAATCTCCTTCTTGAAACTTCTTCTCTTTGATATATTTGTCATGCCACTTAGTTCTTTGATATTGAACTAGATCAGTTCTTAGAATTGCTTCTTGTCTGATCTCATCTAGCTCATTCAACTGCTCCATTCTATGCTTTTGGGCTTCTGATAAGTCCATCCCCAACTGAACTGCTATCTTGAAGGTCTTGACTTGGAAATCAATGGGGAGCAAGACTTCTTTCCCATAAACAAGTTCATAGGGAGAATGTCCTGTTGTATTTCTCCATGTAGTTCTGTAGGCCCACAAGGCTTCAGGAAGCCTTTCTGCCCAATCTCTTCTATGTAGATGAAAAGTTTTGGTGATGATACTTTCAAGAACTTTGTTTGTGGACTCCACTTGACCATTTTCTTGTGGATGGTAAGGAGTAGATCTTCTGTGCTTGATTTTGTATTCTTCCATCAACTTCTCCACCAAATTGGATGTGAATTGGCTCCCCTGATCTGCCACAATTTCTCTTGGAACACCAAAGCGAGTAAAAATATCCTCATAAAGAAAATGAACAACTGAATTTTCAGTAGCAGATACTAATGCTTTGGCTTCTACCCATTTAGTAACATAATCAGTACAAACCAATATATACTTCTTTTGCTTAGATGGTGGATTAATAGGTCCAATGAAATCTAAAGCCCATTTTCCAAAGGGTTCAATGAGTACCTGTGTTTGCAATGGCATTTCATTTGAAAGGGTAGGTTTCCCTACTCTTTGGCAGCTATCACACCTTTTGACATATTGTTTTGCATCTTTGAAGAGAGAAGGCCAATAATATCCCAAGGAAATGATTTTATAGGCCGTCCTTTTGTCTGCAAAGTGTCCGCCGCATGGTTCATCATGACATGCCTTAAGAATATCAGGCATTTCATCTTCCCTGACACATCTTCTGATCACAAGATCTGGCCCTGTTTTAAACAATTCGTTAGAAATCCATGAATATTTTGAACTCTCCTGAATAATCTTTCGTTTTTCTCTTGGAAATAAATGTGAAGGTAGTTTCCCTGTAACCAAATAGTTAGCAATATCTGCATACCAAGGGGTATTAATAGTTACTGCAAACGAGTATTCATCAGGAAATTTATCTTCTACAGGAGAATCTTCTTTAGTATTCTGAATCCTAGACAAGAAATCAGCTACTGTATTCTGTTTTCCTGGTCTATCCAACACAGTAATATTGAATTCTTGCAAAAGTAAAAGCCATCTTGTCACTCTGCCATTAGTAACAGGTTTGTTCATTAAATATCTAATTGCAGAATGGTCAGTATGAATAAAAGTTTCATATCCTGTTATGTAATGTCTAAACTTATTAATTGCATGAACAACAGCTAAAAACTCTTTTTCAGTCACAGTATAGTTCAACTCTGTAGGAGTCAAATTTTTACTGGTGTAATAAATGGCATAAGGAATTAAATATTTTTGACCCAACACAGCTCCAAGAGCTGTATCTGAAGCATTTGTAGAAATATGGAAAGGAAGTTTCCAATTTGGTCCTCTCAAGATAGGTGCTTCAGATATTCTTGTTTTCAAAGTTTCAAAAGTTGATTGACAATCGGGATCCCATTTAAATTCACAGTCTTTTGTAAGCAACTTGAAGAGTGGAGATGCTATTTTAGTGAAGTTTTCTATAAATCTTCTATAGTAACCAGTAAATCCTAGAAAACTTCTAACATCTCTTTGACAATTTGGAATAGGAAACTTGGAGATGACTTCAACTTTTGATCTATCAACCTTAATCCCATCTCCTAAAATATGATGTCCTAAAACAATCCCTTCAGTAAACATCATAAAGCATTTTTCATGGCTTAATGAAAGGTTTGTTTCTTTACATCTTATGAGAACTTTTTTCAAATTTTCTAATGCCTCTTCAAATGAATTACCATAAACTGTAAAATCATCCATATAAACCTCTACACAATCATGGATTAGATCAGAAAAAATTCCTAGTACTGCTCTTTGGAATGTTGCTGGTGCATTACATAACCCAAAAGAAAGCACTCGGTAGGCAAAAGTTCCCCATGGACAAGTAAATGTGGTCTTATCTTGATCTTCAGGTGCTACCTGAATTTGATTGTAACCACTAAAACCATCCAAAAATGAAAAATACTTTTTACCTGCTAATGTATCTAATACCTGATCAATAAAAGGCAAAGGAAAGTGATCCTTCAAAGTTGCTTTGTTCAACTCCCTGTAATCAATGCATACTCTCCATTTACCATTCTTTTTAGGTACTATAACCAAAGAAGAAACCCATCGGCTATCTGAAATTGGATAAATGAAGTTTACATTGAGAAGTTTTTGGAGCTCTTCTTTCACTATCTCCCTAAGATTTGGATTCATCCTTCTTTGAGGTTGTATGATTGGTCTATTGTTTTCCTCAATATAGATATGATGGATGCAAGTCTTAGGATCAATACCTTTCATGTCAGTATACTCCCATGCAAATGCAGTAGAATGTTTTTGCAAGATTCTGGTTAGTTCTTCTTGTTGTGATTTCTCCAAATGTTTGTTGATATTCAATGTCTTTTCTGGAAAAATCTCAATAGCAGAATTACCAAATTCTTCCATAGAGTAAAGAGACATTTGTCTTGATGATAAATAATCTATGTCAGATTCCAACTGAAATTGTGTGGGGTCATATTCTGAAGTTATCTCAAAATTTTCTAATGTGTTCAGAATTTGACTATCCTCACTAATTTCGGAAATGGTAAAGACAGGTTGTATAGTGTTCTCATCATCGACCCATTCATTGTCTCCTATTTCTGTGATTGCTCTTGCTGGAGGATACAAATTGAATTTCTTTGTCGAATTACCATTAGAAATGTACATGTCTCCGGATCTACAACTAATAAAAGCATCAGCTGTGGCCAGCCAAGGTCTTCCTAAGATTATTGGATGTCCTCCTAGATTACTTTTGGGAGTCAAAATCATAAAGTCTACTGGATATTCCCAAGAATCTAAGGAGACTGAAATATCTTCTAATACACCATCTGGTTTAATAACCGATCGATCTGCAAGTTGCAATAAAGTAGGTGTAAAAGAAGGTTAGGAAGTTTTAACTGTTCCATAGTCTGTCTACTCATAATGTTGATAGCAGCCCCTAAGTCAATCAATGTGTTTGGAATTTCTATCCCATTTATATGTGTCTTGACAATTGGACTTCCTGGATCTACATACTTCTGCATGGTAATTTTCCCATCATAATGTCTGCAATCTTTCCTACCAGGTGGATTCTTCTTGTGTCCTTTAGCTTCCTTCCTGGTCTTTTGAAACTCAACTCCTTTATGGTTTTGCTAGAATAGGAATTTCTCGAATGGCTTGTAGCAATGGAATCTTGATACAAACATTCTTCAATTCATCTAGAAAGTCATAGTTAGGCAACAAGATTTGTTTTTCCACCCCCTTATCAATTTGTAGTCTTTCCGGAAAAGGAGGTGTAGATGAAGATACAGGTTGCTCAACTATAGGAGTTGTAGATGTTAGCTTTTCTTTTTCTTTTTGAATTTTTGAATTTTGAAGAGATTCTTCCTCAGAACCCTTATTGACTTGAAGAGAGTCCTCCTCAGAGGTATCTTGCTCTTGAATGTCTATAGAAGGTTTTTCTAAAACTCTACCAGATCTGAGTTGTACATCGTTGAGAGGAACAATCATATAGGTAGAAAATGGTTGTCCTTCTACCATATAAGTAGTTTGAGGATTCTTATTGTTAGGATTTGGCAATGGCTGAGCTGGAAGTTGATTTGTCTTCTGTTGGTATGGGAGCATGAGTTGAGGAGTTGTATTTTGTTGAGAAGGTTGATGTTGTGGAAATGGCAATGAAAGTTGTTGTGGATTTTGGCTTGGAAATTGTGGAGCTTGTTGGTTTTGAAAAGATGGAGGATGTTGATAAAATTGAGCAAATCTCCCATAAGGATTTTGCATCCCTTGTACCCATGGCTGATATGAATTTTGATGTTGGGGCCAAGGTTGTTGCCAAGGAGTCCAATTTGGTGGGGTTTGAGGATTCATAGGGTTATTAAACCCTTGAGATTGTTGTCCCTGCCAAGGTCTCCTTGCGACAAAACAGAGAGATTCTATTGAATTTGGATCTTCTTGAAAAATAGCTTTGAGTCCAGGGATTGAAGGAAAATCCTTGATCTCATGATTTTCTGAGCAAATCATACATGTTTCTACAACTTTTGCATCCAAGGGACATTCCCTTAAAGCATGTTTCTTTCTACATTTTGGACAAAAGATGGCTAAGGCATCTGTTTCTGCTTTCTGCTTGTTTTGGATTTTAAGGGTGTCTAGTTGTTCACTAAGGCTCCCTAAGATATCAGTTTTGAACTCATCAAGCATGTTACCAATCTATGCCCTACTTACTGATCCAGTTGCAGATTTGTTAGCCCTAATAAGAGAAGGATCCCTAGGCCCTTTTCCTGTTTTAGATTTTCCCCTTGAGAGATGGATACATAGTTCTGTTATATCATGAAATGGAAGTTGAGAAATGTCTCCTTTCCCCATCATGTTTAAAATGTCTATCCATTCATCTCTAATGGCTTTTAATAGGAGGGATTTCAAGGTTTCGTTATCTAAGTTGCTCATCTTTGCTCTTTTCAAGTTGTATTGAAATCTTTCAATTAAGTCTTCCAAATTTTTATCTTCTTTTTGCATCATTTTGAATACCTCATCCTTGTGATTGGTGGGCATACAATAGTCCAAGTATCTATCCAAAAATGTTTGTTTCATTTCATTCCAAGTCCCGATAGATTGAGTGGCTAATCCCATGAACCATTTCAAAGCAGATCCCTTCAATGTTGAAGAAAACAGTTTGAGTTTTTGAGAATCTTCCATATAGTCATAAGTTCGGCACACTACTTCAAACTCAAACAGAAATGTTTCAGGATCCTCACTTCGCAATCCATAAAAGTTAGGGAGAACAGATGGTGAAATATTTTTCATTGTTGCATGAGTTCCTCATCAGCTATAGGGAATCCCAACAAATCCCTATTTCTACCATTATTTCCTTCACCATTGTTATCTCCATTATCTCCTCCTCTTCTACCTCCACCTCTATTTATTACTTCCTCTGCCATGATAGTTTCTTTAGAGTCTTTATGGTCCTCTAGTTCTTCTACCAAGGAAGGATGAGAGAAAGTCTCTTTGTTTTCTAAGTGGGTTTTAGTAGGTGGTATAGGAGAATCCTCTAATTCAGTTGTTCCTTGACTTCCAAAAATCTTAAGGCTAGGGGTAGATGGTGGTGAATCTGGTCTATGCCTTGAAAAAGATGGAGTTGTGAAAATCGAACTCTTGGCTTTAGCTATAAACCTTCCCCTAGAATCTCTTGCTCTATGCATGTCATTTTTTATTTTTTTAAAAAGTTGGGCTAATAATTCTCTTTCTGATCTTCCAGATCACACTAGGTGCAAGAAGAGAGCATACTTAAGAAATTACTAAACCAATAACTCTCTTTTCTGATCCTCCAGATCACACTAGGTGCAAGAGGAGAGCATACTTCAAGAAGTTATCAAGTTTTCCCTTCTTTTGTGATTTTATGTTTTTTTTTTTTAAGAAATTGGCTACCTAGTTACACTTCCCCGGCAACGGCGCCAAAATGTTTGGTCAATTTAGTGTGTCCTAAATTGCTGCATTTAATTTGTCAATCCGGGAATCGTAAGCTGATGAAGTGCGGCACACTATATGTGCAAGATAACCTATTTCTTAACTTTTTGTCGTTTTTGGTTTTTCTAAGGTGAAATGAAAATTCTAAAATGAAAACAAGTTTGGTTATATTTGTTCAAGGAAGTGATATCCCCTATAATGATTTACCAACTTGAAACTTTAAAAGCAAATTGAAAATTACGATGACAAGACTTGAAAGAAAGTAAAAGTGTACTGCTGAAATGAAAAGGTGTTGCTAATCTAATGAATCAAAATAGTAAACTAGTGAACATGAAAACCAAACTATTCTTGCTGCCAACTAAACACAAAAGAAACTATGCTTAAGGAAATTCAAAATTGCAACAAAATAAATCTAAATCAGATTACATCAATTCATTTTCTGACCCTTCATCATTAGACCGGCTATGATTTTCGGAAGTAATCATAAACAACTTGTGTAACTGATATTTAATTTGCAGAAAGTAAACTAATACTAAACCATACACTCATGATTCAATCCCTCGCCATCAGTCCAGCTGTGGCTTTCGGAGGCAACCGAAGATGTCATGCATGATTTAATATATCTAAATTTGCAGAAAAGAAACTAATATTAAACTACACATTTCATAATGCAGTCCCTCACCATCAGTCCAGCTGTGGCTTTCGGAGGCAACTGAAGATGCTATGAGCAGCTTAATATATCTAAATTTGCAGAAAAGAAACTAATACTAAACTACACATTTCATAATGCGGTCCCTCACCATCAGTCCAGCTGTGGCTTTCGGAGGCAACTGAAGACGCTATGAGCAGCTTAATATATCTAAATTTAACTACTGAATCAGATAAGAAAAACTGAAATGTACAAAGCAAGACTGAAGTTAAACAAAAGCTATGAAAAGCAAACTAGCAGCAGAACAATGTTAGTTTCATGTCATTAGTCAAAATACTATGAAAATGCCCGGGCTGTCTATCTAAAACCTGCAATCAAGAAAACTGATCAGTGATTAACAATCATAAAACATGAAAGACAGAAATGAAATGGAAATTATGGAAATGTATAAACAGAAATGAAACAACTGCAAAGTATGAACATATGGATGGATTATGATACAATGACTTTTAAAGAAATTAAATGAGAAATATACACTAATACACAAAACCTTAGCTGAGCAGGGGCCCTCTACACAGCCTTGGTAACGATCCTCAAACACGAATTAAGTTGAAAAACAGAGTCTTCTCATATTAAAAAGCAATTCATTACAGAATGGTAGTGTTATGGCACAAGTGCAGCGTAATCACTACAGAACAGACTAAAAGATAACAGAGTACATTCACTAACATCAACTATCAACTAAATTTATGTGCGTATGCAAACGCTCTATATATAACAATAAACTGTAACTGTCTCCTAAAGTTCATGATGGCAGAGAGCACGTAGACCACTACGTCCACGGATATAGGAGTATGGCCGTGTTGGAAAGTGAATCTACGGAAGGTGGATTCTTGAATTCGACTCCAGAGCTCTGCACAGATGTCGATTTAACCTCCGCAGGCTTAGAAACGGCCGTATGGATCTTTATATGCCACGAAACAGAGTCCGGCCGACATGAAACTCCATGGTTGACTTCCATGTGGACGCCTTTGACCGCGGCTTCTTTGGATGAGTTTTCTTGAACCAATAGGACACGAACAAAACGTACGTCATTCCTAACACCTTGTGTGGCTAGATTTCCTGTAGACACAGCAACATAGAGTTCCACAAAATAGGCTCGGAGAAGGTTACGGCAGTGCAGAAAGTGGCAAGCTTCCACATTTGAATAGACAAAATCTAGATCAAATAGAAAACACAAAAATATAATTAAAAACCATGTTAGATACCCTTTTGCACATGATATTGACAATTTGGGAGGTTTAGGTGAGTGAAAAAGGTATGGAAAAGTGTATGGAAAAGATGCAAATTTGGGACTCAACAAGTAGGATATAGGAAAACCCTAGATGGAAAATGGAGTTACAGGAAAGGGAAAACAGAGTAAAGAGGTCATAGGTAGGAAAGGAGACTGAAAATGATAGGTATAAGCTTAGGAAGAGTTTGAAAGAGTGTTAGGGTGACCATGGAATGGAAAAATGATAGGATAGTGAAAAAATTTTCTATTAGGATAATGAAGGCAATGAGATTTCTAAAACTCACAATATTCAGGGAATTTTGTTTTTAGAAATATAGAACCAATATTTAGTCATCTACAGATAGTAAAAATTACTGATGAATAATAGTGGCTCCACTTGGGGAGAGTAGCTCCTTTTCAAGAGGTGTCCAAGACCTTAGAGTTAAAATCTCTGTGTTTTGAAGACCAATAACTTACTTGTACTTGCAGATCCTTCTTCCTTCATTTGCTAATGTTCTCTTGAAGCTATGATCTCATAAAATCTGAAAAAACATGATTTCTTCAATCTCAGTTCTACCTACCCATCTTATTTTTCCTAACATTTTTTCTTCTTTTGGGTGCACTTGGACTGGAAAACCCTTCACATCATTTTTTATTTTGAAATCATAAAAACTACTTGTACCCTTATCACTTCCAAGAGTTTAGATTAGGCTAATTAACTCTCTTATTGTCTACCTAGTCTACTCATCTTTCAAGATTAAGCTATTTGACATACTTTATTCTCTAACCTACTGACATGAAATTCAAAACATGATCAAATCAAGTTTAAACAATCTGATTTGTCATGGGCTATGGCATTTGGAAAAGCTGCACACAGAAAATATTTTTATACAATAAAAAACTAGAAAACATGAGGGTTGTGATTCAAAAGTTGTTATGCATCCCTCTTTTTCTCTTTGGTTCAGATTTGAGCATTGAGAACCAGCATCATTTCCTAATGTAATCTACTAAAAATCCAAGTTTACATGATTTGGAAAATCTCCTTTCACTAACCTATCAACAGGAACTTAAAATATGTTTAGTCATGATTAGGCTAGATGACTGAACAATATTCTTCCTTTTCAACAAGTAGTGGCATTTAGGCTTGCACACTTTCAGCAATACTCTTTTTTGGTATGGGGTTGTACCTATTCTTTTCA